>MJUT01025440.1:614698-647851 GCA_002080005.1 Gigantidas platifrons
GGTACAAAAATGTAATATGAATGTTAATGTATGGTACAAAAATGTAATATGAATGTTAATGTAAGGTACAAAAATGTAATATGAATGTTAATGTAAGGTACAAAAATGTAATATGAATGTTAATGTATGGTACAAAAATGTAATATGAATGTTAATGTAAGGTACAAAAATGTAATATGAATGTTAATGTAAGGTACAAAAATGTAATATGAATGTTAATGTATGGTACAAAAATGTAATATGAATGTTAATGTATGGTACAAAAATGTAATATGAATGTTAATGTATGGTACAAAAATGTAATATGAATGTTAATGTATGGTACAAAAATGTAATATGAATGTTAACGATTTATCTGTTTATCATTGGGTATATAATTATAACTGGAGATTTGTTTACTTTATAAAGTTTATCATCATTAAAAGATGCACTTTGTGTACATCCATCAGTTTAATCTCATGTCCTGATTAAAGTGAATTAACAAGATAAAATTTGTTATCATTAGTCAAAGTAATATATTTCTTTGATATTCCTATTTCACAATAATCCCATTATATTAGAAAACAGTCCTCACAATAAGCACCAGTCCTCCGACCCAAGACCAGTAAAACCTTGTTCAGACCAGTAATTTTTTTCAGTTTTTATTTAGAAGTATATGAAAATAAATTCAATTATTTGATTCGGACCAGTAAATTGAACTTTTCATTTCTAAGATTGAGAAAATTATAAATGCTGGGTTATATATTATCTATTGCAGTCATGGTGTACTGAAATGGTGGAAAGACTACAAAAAGACTAGGTGCATAAAGGCCAGTGCCATCCACTGTCTGACTATATTCTCCATTACTCTCACTGACAAAGTATTTTCCTGGTCTATTTTACAATGTATTTGATTGAACACCTCAATCTCCATATAAGAAACTAGCCATTTAACTTTCACAGAGGATCATAGTTTCCCCCGATTATCTTTACAGCCAATATACTTTTTTCTATAAAATTTTCCCTAAGATTGGATTTTTTTGGTGTTTAATGCCACTTTCAGCAATATTTCAGCTATTTCATGACGACCAGTTTTAGTGGTAGAGGAAGCCGGAGTACCCGGAGAGAACCACCAACCATGGGCAAGCAACTGGTAAACTTTATCACTTGCGGCTGCGAGTCGAGTGCACCCTTTTTTGTAACTTTGAAAGCCGGGTGCGAAACCATGCCGTATTGGTGATAGGCCGCTGCTTGTATGAGTTGTTAGATAATCCAACTACCTAACTCATTCAGTCACCCAGGCCCTTTTTTCCCTAAGAAGAAAAGACCAATCAAAAGTGTATACAAAACTGAACCTATCTGTTAAGGTTTCAGAATGTACCGTATATACAAATTAAGGGGAAAATCACATTTTGCTAACCATCTTTTCAGATTTTTAAAAATCTGATTGGAAAACAAATTCTCCTGGTAATTGTTGTTTTCAATTTTAAACCAACTTGATGGGTTAATACACATCTGTGTATATAGATGTTAGATATCAGTACACATAGGCCCTGGAATTACTTAATTAATTTTCAGGTGTTTTTGGTCACAACTGACAGGTGGGAAATGAATCAAAACCATACTTTCACCCACTACATGTATTTTAGCAGAAAATGAAATAATATTTTATTTTCAAAATTTTAATAACAAAATAAACATTCTGAGAGATTTCTCACAATTTGATAGGAAAAAGCAAACATTGATAAATTATGAAGGTTTTTTTTTTCAGTTAAAATTAACAAAAAAGATCAATGTACATAATTTCAGGGTTTAATTTTCTACCACACCATCAGTACACTTTATTCTAATGCCATTGTGGTCAAACTCCTCCAATGTAACTTAAAATCAATAATAAACTAGAAAAGAAGTATGCCTCCGCACTTGATAATTATGGACAAAGTTGTTTTGTTAGGAGCGATTTTTTTAAAATGAAGTGTGCCTGACCACAAGAAATTATAAACCAGGGCTTTCAATAAGTTTTGAAGTAGCAGGCTATTTCCAAAAAGTAGGTGGAGAAATGCACCAATTAATATTCTCTTTAATGTGTTAATCTGGGGTCATCCCAAAATGTCTACAGGTCAATTTTGGTTGATTAGACATTTTTTTCCCAAAATGTCTACTCCCTGATTAAAATTTATTCCCAAAATGTCTACAGGTAATTTTCTTATGTTACTTAAAATATTTCATGAGTTGCTGTATAAAGTACCATGATATAGCTGTTAATCTGTGGTTCATTTGCTTCATTTTGGTTTCTACTCAAAATAAAGAATGTTGTCTAGAAAAAAGGAAACAATAACCCAAAGTAGAACAAAATTTGATATAATTGATCTTATGCAAATTATGGATCAATTTATACCAGTATTGTCCACAACACTGGTATAACTGTAAAATTTGTCAAAATATCTGTAATATTGGATACAACCATAATGGTTTATTTTTACCTTTTATCCGAAATTTTTAATTATTCGCTATTGTGGGTGTAAATAAGGTGCGTATAAGTACAAGTTATATACTTGGTGGTTCAAACCTGGAGTCAATACATAAGGAAGAAGAAGTACATGTAATGGATGTCTATTTACCATGTGTGTTATTACTACAGGAAATGTATAGAACTGGTTGTTGCTAAATATTGTCTTTGTTTCAGTTTAAGAAGACAGGTTTTTATTTCAGATTAAACTTACTGGTAAGTGGTTTTATTGTGTTTGATAATAAAATATTGTAAATGGCATATTTAGATTTTGTTAATTTTGGTTTGTTTCAAGGTTATATATATATATATTGCTGAGTTAGATTGCTGTCAAATTATAATATTAAGTATATATATATCATCTACACACGCTTATACACATGTCTTACGTCTATCCCTAGATTAAAACCTTACGAGACAAGGTAACACTACGACTATTGAAGCTCTTTTAATTAAGGAGTGGATGTAGTCGAGTGGTCTAGGGCGCTGGACGTAAGGCTAAGCGAATGGTGCTGCAGTGTATCAATGGTGTGAGTTCAAATCCCGTCGAGGGAAGAACAAAAATTTGGCAGCTTCAAAAATCTAATTCTAACACTGTTTGGTTTAATTTTCAGACGTATATATATATATATATAACAAAGGGAAATAACTCATTTTTTTTTTTATCAACTTACGAAGTTGAAAAATANGAGTTTTTATCTGGCATTTCACTTTAGTTTTAATCAAAATAAATTATGGACAAATTGGAGATCAAACAGGGCTCTATTATACAACAAACCCTGTATTTTATACTGGATAGTCGGTCCGGTGGAAACCAATGTTTTCCGGACCAAATTTATTTTTACCGGATTTGTTTGGGAATCACTGGGATACAGTAATAGTCATGAACAAATCTCTCGACCAATGAAAAAACGTGTATATTAAACAGTATATCGGAAAACTTATTCCAGGAAGCAAAAACATATATATAAATAAAGCGCCGTAAATATAGAGTTATTATCGAAACACGACAACAATATTGACATGATTGAAATAAAATTTCAATTTTTTTTCTCTCAACAAAATAGCCGGCGGTCTTTCTCTAAATAAACGGCGAAAATCGCCGGCTACCGGCTTCTATTGAAAGCCCTGATAAACAAGTCAAAAACTGTAGTAGGAGCCATACAAACCATGTTTCCATTATGTAGCTAGTAAGAAGGAAATCAAGTCCAACTACCTGTCATTTTGAGAATATTTGAAGAAAATCAAAATCCTGTGGACATGCACACCTCAATTATGTGTATAAACATTCTACAAAATATTAAAGCTGTAGCTCCAAAACTGTAGGAGGAGATAGCCGGACAAACCATGTATTTATATCCAGACGGACAAACAAAATGACTAAGTCCAACTACCTGTCATTTTGAGAATATTTGATGAAAATCAATATCCTGTGGACATGCACACCTCCATTATGTGTATAAATACCCTGCAAAATACCGGACAAACCATATTCTCTTTATGGAGCAAGTACGAACAAAATGACCAAGTCCAAATACCTGTCATTTTGAGAATCTTTGAAGAAAATCAAAATCCTGTGGACATGCACACCTCCATGTTGTGTATAAACATCCTACAAAATATTAAAGCTGTAGCTCCAAAACTGTAGGAGAAGATAGCCGGACAAACCATGTAATGATGTATCTATATCCGGACGGACGAACGGAAGGACAAAGGTAAATTAATATGCTCCCCGACTTTTCGTCGTGGGGGCATAAAAAAAAAGCCTTCCCTAGCAGGGCTTTCAATAGTTTTCAAGTGACTATACCAGTACTTCACTATTTACAGGCGGTACTTTTTTTTAAATTAAAATTTGAACATTTCCAATGAATATCTTATACAACACTCTTTGAAATTAGGAGGCTCCAATTACCATTTTAAATGGGTAAAAGTACATGGTAATGCCCCTTATAAATTGCCTGACTACTTTTATGTTACAGAGCTAATATTCTGACTGAGAGGGAGAAATATGGTCTCTGTTTTTGAGATTTTAATAATTAATAACACTGGGCTTAGTCATCATAGCAGTTTTATTACTAAATATCGGAGGTCACAGTCCATTAAAATTTTAAAATGACAAATTTATATTGCAGTTATCCAAAAGGACAATATTTTTATGCGCTTGCAGCTGAAATATACCTAGCTATAAATTGGTTTGGTTTGGTCTGTGTGTTTAACGCCACTTTCAACAATATTTCAGCTGTATCAGTTGGTCAGTTTTATTGGTGGAGGAAACCGGAATACCCGGAGAAAACCACCGACCTGTCACTGACAAACTTTATCACATAATTTTGTATCAAATACACTTCGCCATGAACAGGGTTCGCCGTGAATTCACAACTTTAGTGGTGATAGGCACTGATTGTGTAAGCGTACAATGTCCTGGTACGTAAATACCGTAGTGTATTTCTACCTTGCACTAGTGTGTTTATTCCGTCATAAGAAATACGTTGTATTTCTGTCATGGAATTTCTACCCTAGTGTGTTTTATCCAAAAGGAAAGAATACACTGGTGGAAAGAATTCACTGTTACATTTGCACAGGTAGTTGTAAATCCAACTACCATACGATCACAGCCACGATGGTCCCCCTAGCTATAGAATGGTAACAACAAAACAAGCTGTTTTTTTCAACTTTACTCACCCATTCTTGCTGATTACGGAAGACATACATTGTAGCATTACGAGAGGAGCATACGATTTCTTCATCACTAAAACGTTGACGAATAGCCGTTATAAAATAACAACTTCCATTATATTCTTTCCAGTTAACAGGACAAGCAGTTTCACCTTGGTGTACTGAAAAATAAGAACAGATTTACATATCAGCAGTTGCATAGATAATACCATCAAACCTGCTTTTGTGACCACCAGACCTCTATTAAGAAATAACTTGTATTATGTGACCTTATTTTAATTTCCCTTCACAGTGCATTTCATATTAATTGAATCTGTATTTAGTGAGACCACCTGTCTGATGTGACCCTTTTTCACTGTTCCCTTGGAAGGTCACATAAGACAGGTTTGACTATACGAATTATATTGATTAGTAAGGAATTATTTTATCTTTTAATTTTTTTAATTATTTTTATTAATTTTTCAATTTATTTTATGGTTTGTTTCTTGGTTTACAATCAAATAAAATGTTTTACTTTCTTTGTCGAAACCTTAAAATACACATTTAGTTCAACCTCTGCAAAGGAACTGGCCTATAAATCTCTTATTAGACCAACACTTGAGTATACTTGTTCTGCCTGGGACCCCTACAATAAAGACAAAATCGATCAACTCAAAATGGTCCAACACAGGGCTGCTAGGTTCTTCAGTCAGCGAAACGTGTCTAGTGTTGGTGACATGTTACAACGCTTGAACTGGTGCAGTGTTGGAGACAGGCATAAAGAGGCTCGACTTGTCATGGTATGTAAAATAGCAAACGAAAATGTAGCTATTACTAAAACAGACAAACTTACGTCCCCTTGAGACAATAACTGAACATGCAATCCTTGTCTTTTATTATCTCTCCTTGTAAAGACTCAACAAAAACAAAAATCATTTTTCCCTTGTACAATATATGACTGGAATCGGCAGACACAGTCCATAGTTATAATCGAGTTTATTCTCAGGCACTTGAGGAAAGGACACTCCCCCTTTTTGTATATAATTTTTTTTCCAATTTTATTTTTGGTAACTGTTTTACATTTTCAATTAAAATAGGCTATATAGTTATCAAATGTAAATGAAATACATTTTTGTATTGCTAATTTTAATTTCACATTTTATTCGACCATGCAAAATAATAATTTAAAATATTATAATAAATTAAAAGGCTGTTCGTGAGTAAAATTAATTTACAACTACATATGCAGTCAGTGCCTATCACAACCTAAGTTGTAAGTTTGAATCCCGTTCCTTGTGAGGTGTACTCGATACAACATTGTGAGTGATCAAGTTTGTCAGCGACTTGCATCACTGGACAAGTTTGTTTGCTCTCGGTAATCCAGTTCCCCCCACCCTCCACACACCAATAATCATCACGATATAGCTGAAATATTGTTGAAAGTGGCATATAACTTTTTCTCCCATTATGACGTCATTTTAACCCCGCTGAACCAGTGGTGGAAAAATCTGTAATCCTCTAGAGGATTAAAATGTCTCGTGCCTTTCCCTGCATTTGACGGCTTTTGAAATAAAGTTCGTGTTAAATAATGGGAGAAACAAATTCTCCTTCAGTTGCCCATGTGGGTTACGATATTTCTCCACTCTCAAGATTTCAATTAAAAATTTTAACCACTCGCCTTACGGCTCGTGGTTAAAATTTTAAATTTAACTCTCTTTAGTGGAGAAATATCATAACCCACGGGCAAATGAAGGAGAATCTATATATAATCAAATTCAAAAAATATATATACAAAAACGGGGGTGTCGTCAAAACCACAGGGTTCAGATGAGTTTTTTCATGTACTTATATACCTATATACCAACTTGCATATAGGTATTATATACAATGTAAGTACATGAAAAAACTCATCTGGCCCCTGTGGTCAAAACGTGTGTGCTGTGAGTTTCTTTGGATACATTATAGATGCACTGTCACGAAAACGCATACATCTGCAGCTTTGGGTAGCATGGGGCAAAAGAACGACAACTCTTAGCAGACGCGGAATTATGTTCCGAAATCGGTCCCGAAATTAGGTGGAAAGGGTTGGTCTTAATTACGCTGTTTTTAAAGAATTAGGTGATTGGTTAATAAACAAAAGTTGCGCCAATCAAAAAAGAGACGATTTATCTTTCGACGCATCCCAATCTTATGAATGAAAGTGTGGAAAGTGGCCATTTTAAACATGTGAGAAATTTAGCTAAACATCGTAAATGGCTTTTTAGGACGTGCACCCCTCTATAATTTTAGAAAGGGGTGATTTTGTTATTATTCTTAAAGAATTCAAACAGAAATTATGAATATATTGGCGTATTGTTCGTGTTTTTCGCATCTTTTTCACTGTACCCCCTTTTTGGTAAACAGAGTAATTTCCCCCTGAAAAGAAATACAGTCACTTCCAGTGAATCAATATGTTAAGCTTATTATTTAAATACAGACATAAATTCTCATAAATAAACCTTACCAAGGTTTGAATTAACCAAGAAATATATGGTAATAGTGTGCAGGTAACTTGAGAAGAAACATGTATGAAGTTCAGTGGTGAAAAAGTAATATACTTGTTACTTGTTCTGTAACTTCCTCCATTGAATGTGGAGCACTGCTTGAATGAAGCATATTTTTAAGCGGTATGTACATCATCGTTAAACAAACATGTTTTTGGTGTAAAATTAACTTCCAAGTTCATTTTTGAAACATGTTTCAACCTGGAAATGTCTTATTATATCATATATATATATGTTAAATATAAATATAAAAAAAAACACAAGACAAGTTACAACTTACAGCATTGCCATATTATGATATTTTGTTGTAAATAATAATGAAAAAATAAAATTACTTATATTTATGAATAAACACTAAAATTACTTATATTTGTGAATAAACACAAGACATTGACAAATATTAAAAGCCGTTTATATTCAGATATGAGCATATTGAAAGATTTCAGCAATAAAGGGGGAGGGGGGGGACATTCACATGTTTTTTGTGAAAAACTAACTTCCAAGTTCATTAAATATTTATATCATGTAAAACCTGCTATATCTAAGATGCTCAAAACAGTTTAGTTTTTAACTCTAGGGCTTTCCATTAAATTTTTATGATTTAAAAAAAAATTGAAATAAAAAATTAAGCTTAAGCAAAAAAAAGGGGGGGGGATTCACATGTTTTTGGTGTAAAATTAACTTCCAAGTTCATTTTAGAAGCATGTTTCAGTCTGGAAATGTCTTATTATATCATATATATGTTAAAAAACAGAGTTTTGGGTATTGTCAATAATTTATATCTCGTAAATATAAGTGGAACCATATTTTGAACAGAATTTTCTATAGAATTTTGAAGACCTCATTTTACGATTTAAAAAAAATCATAAAAAAAACAATGGGAAGTCCTAGAGTTAAAAACTAAACTGTTTTGAGCATCTTAGATATAGCACTTTAACATGATATACATATTTAATGAATACAGGTATGTAACAAAAATGGTTGCCCCATGCTACTTTGGGTGCTGACACTAGAATATTTTCAATGTATTTCCACAGGTCTCTGAACAATTTGTATCCTCGTGTTATGGGTTTTCGTCGTATTATCGATTTTCCGATCTGGCGATTGACAGTAGAGGGATTCAGGAGCGCCCTCAAGGCGCGTCCTGACAACAACTAGACCAGCGCCTACCTGTATATAGTTTTACCTGTAAATAGTCGGAAGAAGGCTGCTGTGTTGCCCGACACTGCGCAAAGTTTTCGCGGAACCTTATACATTCATGTGTGAATCCGGTTCCTAAATTGGAAGAAGAAGAAGAAGAAGACAGTGTTAACCCTTCATTCATATGACGATTGGAATTTTCCAAGAATGGCTAGTTAAATATTTCTTTGTACATAAGATTGTTTGAAAAGCCATTCCTGAATTTTAATATACTCTCGATTATCTTGTAACGTCTGCTGTCAGTAAAATGGCGTCATATGTTTTCGTATAAAGTAAAAAACAGGGCCGATATACGGGATGGAAACGAATTTAAAATCCGGAAATGGCTGGTTTTAAAATTTCATGGTTCTGGCCATTTATAAATCATACTACATCTAAATAAAATAACAGAATGTTTGAAAATGACCACTTTCAAAATTGTGTTCACTTTTGTTGTTTTTTTAGTGCGGAAACCAAAATGCACTGCTGTTGACGTGCATTTTATATAAGAAACCGGCACATTTCAGTCAGCTCTTTTGTTTACAAGTACGATAAGTGACACCATGACAATGACACGACAGGTAGAGCAGGTGTCTGAGATGCAAACGACATAGTTAAATTTTATGTAGCCTTTCAGGATTTTTTTCCAGCTACTTTATAAATGAAGTAATTTTTTGGCATTACGAAAGTATGGATCAGTAGGTAAGTTCACTATTTTTGGTACTTATGTCTTTAAAAGCAATCTTAAACATTTTTGACAAACGTCACGTTGCCATCCTGTTTACTATCTAGAAATAGAAACCAGAAGACAGGTAAAAAATAACACGTGAGCCACAGGCGCTTGTGTAGAGTCAAAAATATGCTCGCTATGTACCTAAAATACTACAAGGCCGGACTCACTCCTACTACCCCTGTCACTTCAACCGCTATTTCCCATGTCAAAATGTCGATAGGACACAAATCGCCGACTGATTTGTGTAGTGAAATGATTTTTCTTCAAGGAAAATCCGTTTTTTATATCTTCCTACCTTCTACACCCCCATACTGATAGATAATCCTCTGAATTTGTTGACACACAACAAATCGTTGGATGCAAAAGCGAAAGTAGGTCGCGTGACGTCTTTCCGCCTTTCGTTCGTACTCGGGTTTTATCTTATATAAATACTAAACACTAGAAATTCCAAATTCAAATTACAAGGCGCCAAAATATGAACTTCTCATGTATGTTTCGTAAGGCAATAATAAAACCCGAGAACGACTGAAAGGCGGAAAGACATACTTTCGCTTTTGCAGCCAACGATTTGTTGTGTATCAACAAAATCGGAGGATTATCTGTCAGTATGGGGGTGCAGAAGGTAGAAAGATATAAAAAACGGATTTTCCTTGAAGAAAAATCATTTCACTACGCAAATCAGTAGGCGATTTGTGTTCTATCGACATTTTGACAGGGGAAATAGCGGTTGAAGTGACAGGGGTAGTGGGAGTGAGTCCGGCCTTGTAGTATTTTAGGTACATAGCGAGCATATTTTTGACTCTACACAAGCGCCTGTGCGTGAGCCATGTAAATCAAAATAAAATGGATGAGACGAAAACATATACCGTGACGATAGGGATTAGGGTCATTGCCATTGCCAGGCGGGCCACCTATATATATAGGCCTATTGACCCCAATCCCTACAAATCAGAGACCTGTGGTATTTCATAAGGCTACAACACTACGTCAATGTGCTAATATCACATGCTTGTTCAAATGAATCTGGCGAGTTAAGTCCCTTGGTTTATAATTTTGAAATACTTGTCAGCATCCGAATCTAAATCTCCGGAGAATTCAAGGATTGAATAACATCATAATGTAAATGTGGAAGTAATGAATATAATATGGATTAGGCACAGCCTACAGGCGAGCATCGCATCTACGCATAGACATGTACATGTATTTTTTCAGTCTATAATTTTTTTTTCTTTTTTGTTTTTTAGTTTTTGAAAATTATCTGATTGATTTGATTTTTGGTGTTTAACGTCACTTTCAACACTATTTCAGCTGTATCATGGCAACCAGTTGTAGTGGTGGAGGAAGCCGGAGTACCCGGAGAGAACCACCGACCATGGGAAAGCAACTGGTAAACTTTATCACTTGAGGAATTTATTTTCCATATTATTGTTTCTTTTAATCAAAGTAAAGTTTGATATTGGTTTGTAATATGGTTAATTAATTATTGCTTGAGTTCTTTATTTCAAGAGACCCATGTCGGAGTGTTCAAGAAATATACATATTCAATGAATTGTCGATATTTTTTTTCTTTTTATGTTTTACTAATTAGAATTCAAACAAACAAATAAAAATAATATCTTTTATATTTACCCCCTAAATGTTAAATGGCCACTCCCTATGTGAAAATGAATGATAATACATATTTGTATTTATTTTTCCAATATATAGGCTCAAATAAGAGTTATGAAGGTATAACCATTTGAATTATAGACATTTATTAGCCCCTTTAGTGATTTACAAAATGTGGTTATTGTTGAAACATGCAAAAATAAATACATGCATTGCTTTTTATTAAAAATAAATTCATGTACGAAGTATCGTCAGCTTCAAACCCAGGACTGAACCCACTTTAATGACTTGGGGCTTTCGACGTCCACGGCACACATCGTTACTAATCTTTGCTACACCACTGCATATGCATAATGTACAGAAAATATCGCATTGGACGAAAGACACCCAAAGTTTGGAGATACAACATGTATAAGAAATTAATTTTTCAGATTTAAATGTCGCAATTTTTAGATATATAAAAAGTTAAATTTCTTTGCTGAATGTCACTAAATTTAATACGTTTACATATGTCATAGATTTCATCGTGTTATCAACCGAAAAGGACCGTCTTGACAGCATATATAGGCCCCTACCTACACAACCACTCACAGGAATAAATATAAATGGTCGATAAATTAAACATATATAATTATTGTATTGGTACTTCCAACATAATAAGTGTTCAAACATTAAAAAAAAACCATGTTGTACACAACATACATATATTAG
Source organism: Gigantidas platifrons (assembly GCA_002080005.1). Taxonomy (NCBI): domain Eukaryota; kingdom Metazoa; phylum Mollusca; class Bivalvia; order Mytilida; family Modiolidae; genus Gigantidas; species Gigantidas platifrons. The sequence goes on from MJUT01025440.1 coordinate 626,616, forward strand.
CATGTTCGTGGGGCCCCCGAGTAACTGCCCAGCGTGCCCATGAGGTAAGACGGCACTGACTGAAAAGACATGGAGAGTTGGGTAAGGACGTACAATTTAGTCTTTTGTAGCGGTTACAGAGTGCTCAATAGTCAATATTTCAGCTATATCGTGGCTGTCAGTTTAATTCGAGGAGGAACCGGAGAATCCGGGGAAAACCACCGGGCTTCCGCAAGTCACGGACAAACTTTATCACTGAATGTTGTATTGAGTACACCTCGTCTGAACGGGGTTCGAACTCACAACGTTAGTGGTGACAGGCACTGATTGCATAGGTAGTAGTAAATCCAACTACCACACGATCACTGACCACAACGGCCCCTTTAAAATATAATAAGTGTCATAAACACAGTATTAAGTCTTTATGATGCATATGTTTTTTTTTTGTAATATGATAAGTGCTCCACCAATAAAACGAACCGCCACGATATAACTGAAATATTGTTGAAAGTGGCGTTAAACACCATAATTCTAACCCCAGAAGTGTTTTTAACTTATAGAAACATTTCTGTGTATTTCGTCATGTTTTTATGCAAAAAGAGACAAATAACAACAATATGCATGAATTTTGAGAATGACCGATATACATGTATATACACTGCTTTGTGAAAAAAGTGTTATTAAAATTGTGCTTAATAATAAAGTATTACAAAATGTATGGTAAAGGGACAAAACAATTGGGAAAAAAATGTGGAAATGTCCTGTTTATTTGGGGAAAAGACAGAAAACATTTGCTGAAAAGAGAAAACATGTGGAAACGTCGTTCTTATTTGTGTAAAAAGGACAAAACGGAAAAGAGAGAGAGAAAAATGTGGAGACACCTTGCTTATGTACGGAAAAGGGACAAAACAATTGCGGAAAAGGGAAAACATGTGGAAACGTCATGTTTAAGAGGGAAAGAAAAACACCGGTAAAATGCATTTGTGTTAATTGTGCACAAATTAAATGTATTGTTATCTATATACTAACAGAATCCCAGATATTACTTATGGTCCTCTAACAATAATCTTACCTAAATAAATGAAAGCAACTATTAAAACAGTTCCCACAAGATGTCTCATTGTTTACCACTGGTACATCATTATTAAACAAATTAGAGAAATATTTTGTATAGTTTAGTGTAAGTAAGTTTTAAATAAAAACAAATGGACTTCAGTCTACATTTTATCTCTTATATCTAGTATCTGAGATAATTCGAGACAGGTACTTGCTTTAAATCATTTGTTTGTTTTTGTAGTTAACCGGTATTCAATATACGATACTGACAGTTACTTACATAGGAGCGCTGGCCACAAGACCCTTTTGTCATTTAAAGAAATACCCATGATGCGTAGGGGTTTGAAAGTGGAAATCCACCTGGACTATTATCAAACAGGACTATCCTTGTGTCTTAAACACGGACATTGTACATTTGTATAATGTTCAAAGTAAGAAAGTCTCAGTTAGATAACGCGTTTGCCGGAACAATAACAAAACAATATTGAACACTTTTGTTGATAACATCTGTCCTGACCGTGTGAGTGAGAGAGAGCATGAATGGTTGTTAATTAATTCAAGTGAGCAAATTTTCAGCGAGAACAAACTACATGTACGTTTCACTGAGATGACGATGATGTCTGCTTTGTACTAGACCAACACGCTGAGTTGGATTTTTATAGTGCTAGTTAACTAAAACAACAATATGTGGGTACACATTTTGCTCTACTCCAATCGTAACTACTCGGCCATTCTCGCTACCCAATTTGTAGGCTCGTAAGTAGGTGGCGGATAAATAGAACTACTTTTCACATGTCAGTTACATGAAAGTTTGATAAAGTTATACATTTGTATTTCAAACAATTTTCTATACATTTGTATTTCAATTATTTTCATGGATAAAAGTTAAGTTTTATTTAGCTTTGTATGATTATATTTTACTTAGTATGTCTTCCATATTGGATTTTCGTGGACTATATTTTTGTGCGGCTTAACTTCCGGCAAACAATTTAAGAAGAATTTCTACTATCTACGTACGAGGTTATTTGTAGGGTAGCGAGAGTGGCCGAGTAGTTACGATTGGCTCTACTCTGACACATTGTCCGGATTCCGAGTCAATCAGTCTTTGTTCTTGCTCCTTAAAGCTGCGTGCTTAGTTCGGAGCAACTCTATCTAATAAAAATGATTTAGTGAATGCGTTATTGATTGTTATCTAAGCTATCAATTTATCAGCTACATCAGATAACATCGGATGCTGTCTGTTTTTCCATTATACCAACACACTGAGTCGAATTGTCTATTGATAGCTTACTGAAACAAAAGTACACAAATATGTGGTTCTACTCATAAATATTAACCATACCCCAAACACCACACTCTTACCCTTTTATGCTGCGTAGTTAGCGGATAAGCAGCAAATACCAATTTTATAGCCCTTTATTTGACACAACCGGGATCACCCGCACTGGAGGCGAACACACAAACCATTATACCACCGATGTGGTTCTATGATACAGTACAAAAACAATGATCTGTCTACAACCAATATTTCCTGATGCGAAAGAAGACATTGATATGTCACAACTCATAAAAACACTGCTAGGCTTACAACCAATCTTTCCTTATGTGACATACATAATGTAAGGGGTACATTTATTTTATCTTCATAGTAATTGATCTAGCTGTAAATTGACATACATGTATAATAAAGTCATTAACCGGTTTAAGCCCCGCCACATGTTTGTGCTTGTCCTAATCCAGGACCTAGGTTTCCAACATCGTATGTTGTGGTATAATTTTTGTGTTATAAATAATGAGAGGAGAAATAATTTGTTCGTTTTGTTAATACATGTATTGGTGAAATTGTTAACCATCACTGTTTAAACTTTCTTTTCATAACATTACAAGTGTTGCCTGAGGGCAAGTGTGGACACAGAAATGTGCTGTCCAAAAGGCAAGTGTGGATGTCAATATTTCATATTATTTAACTTTAAAAAAAAAAATTAATGGACACAGGGGTCCTGGATTTTTTTTAATAAAAAACTAATCCTGGATTATTATTTTTGTTTAAAGTCATATCCCCCCCACCCCACCCCACCCCAAGGGATATACAATTGTATCATTAATAATAAATAACATTTATTTAACTGTAAAATTCACCCCCTTTTTTCCCTTTTTTCCTGTTTAAATCAATGATCAACAATATTCCAGAACCAAACAAATGAATGAATATAACATAGCATCTTTCCTTTACATTGTCAAGATTCTATATTTATAAACTATTGACCTGAGTAACCTTGCTAAACCATGCAGATTCAGTGTGTTTTAAATCGGTCATCCAATCAGGACGCTCATTATTGTCCAAGATAAAAATACATGCTAAAATTACCTGTGGATTTACATAGAAATAGGAGATATTTCGTCATAAAACTTCACACATGGTTTTGTCTATCATATTTCTTGAAGACAAACATAAAATTTTATTGCATTTATCAATATTTTATGAGTACCAACAGTTTTTTCAACACCGTATCTGTTCACGTGACTACACATGTACATGCTACTCACAGTGACACAGTGACCCGTTGACCCCAATTAGCACGACTGAGCAGTCTTTTGTATATAATGGTATATAAATATCTGTTTTATAGTCAAATATATATATTAGGGAGGAACAGAAGAACCCTTTTAAGCTACGGATTTATTGATGGACGCTATTGGGATTTGAGAGGACTATCTATGTAAGAGGAAAATCCTGTTCCTCTTCCCTGTTCATAAAGTTTGTCAGTGACTTACGCTAGGTCAGTGGTTTCTTCCGGGTACTCCGATTTAAATAGGCACCAACATAAAACTGACCACCATGATATAACTGAAATAGTGTTGAAAGTGGTGTTAAACACCATAAACCCAACCATTCCCTGTTGATGTAGATAGAGGAAAATACGTTGTATTTATTTTGTGGTCATTTTATAGACCGAAACAAATATAATACATAAATATTCTGGAGATAACGAGACTGATAAAGGGGTTGATAAATTAAAATCTCACAATTTTGAAATTATTTAGTACTTTGTATACGTTTGAGGTGAACCAAGTACTCGCGGGTTGTAACAATTGTTGTTTATGTGGCACTCCCTCTTGTTTGTATTGGTCATGCTTTAATAGGGTTAGGGTTATGGTGTTTAACGCCACTTTCAACAATATTTCAGTTATATCGTGGCAGTCAACTTTATTGGTGGAGGAAACCGGAGTACCCGGAGTAAACCACCGGTCCGACCGGTCGCAAGTAAGTTGTAACTGACGAACTTTATCACATAATGTTGTATCGAGTACACCTCGCCATGAGCAGGATTCAAACTCACAACTTTGGTGGTGTTAGGCACTGATTGCATAGGTAGTTGTAAATCCAACCACCATACGATCACGACCGCCCCTACACAGGTTGTAACAATTGTTGTTTGTGTGTTTTACTGACATTTCCCTCTTGTTTGAATTGGTCATGCTTTAATAAAACATCTTAATTCTTGTATGTAATGCCGGTTGATATCCAGTTATCAAAAGGGTTGGGATTCTATTATCCGGTTAAACCCCGGCACATTTTTGTGTCTCCCATGCAAGCCAGATTCTGGATTTCCTACGTCATAATTATGTCGTTGGCCCCTTTTTTATGTGTACAATGAGTTAAGGTGAGGGGTAATTGTTCGTTTTGTTGATATTGGTGAATCTGTTGAACATCACTGTTTAAAATTTATAGTAAAATATTAGTATTACGTATCCAATGAAAAAAATAGAAGATATGTGTTTACAAATGTATATAGTCTATAATATTTGTAAATATTTAAATATATATTGTTGTGGCTCTGATGTTGTATCTTTTTTTTTTCATTTTCAAGCAACATGGGAAATAACATGTGTATTATTGAAAGTCTAACTAACTACTGACTAACAAACTACAAAACGTTATTACCATAAGCATGCATACATTATTACATATCATTCAACATAGGCAATTATTTCCAACACTTTCGTCATAAATCTTTAAAACCTTCCTTGTGACCAGACATACATGTATGTACAAACTTTTGTCATCATCACAGATACAGATTATTTATGTGTAACGTGAACTTGAACTTTGAACATTATCAAAATGACAAAAATTTCAACATGATGAAACATCTAGTTAGGGTTATGGTGTAACTTTCAACAATATTTCAGTTATATAGTGGCGGTCAGTTTTATTGGTGGAGGAAACCGCGATACCCGGAGAAAACCATCAGCATGTCGCAAGTCACTAGCAAACGTTATCACATAATGTTGTATCAAGAACACCTCACCATGAGTGGGATTCAAACTCACAACGTTAGTGGTGATACCTCTGAATACCAACATGACCAACAGATTAAGTTCTTTGAATAAAGACTTTTAAATCCTTAAAATTATGCATAGCGTTTGCTCTACTTAGTATAAAACAGGCATTTTATTTGGTGATTTTTGGCCACTGCTTATGTTGAACCTTAAAGTTAATTAACAAATCTATGTTTGTCTTATCCCAGAAAGGTTTGGTTTATAGTGTTTTCCAATAGTTCAGTGATATGGTGCAACGTGGCGGTCAGTTTAATTGGTGGGGAAAACCGGAATACACCAACGACCTGTCGCAAGTCACTGACAAACTTTATCACATAGTGTTGTATCGAGTACACCTCGCCACGAGCGGGATTCGAACTCTCAACTTCAGTGGTGATAGACACTGAATGTACATGTAGTTGTAAATCAAACCACCATACGTTCACGACCATGACGTCTGTAACGGAAGCCTACCTTTTTACATCAATAATCCATCAAGCCTTTTTACACTACTTGTGATCTAGTTAAGATAAATGATGCCAGTTGTCTTGCCTTTTATTTGCTGATGATCTAATTGTGATAATAGAATCAGCTTGGATAAGCTCATTATGAGTTGTAGTGAGTCAGTGAATGAGTGAATGATAGTTGTTTTACGCCAAATAATCATTAAATTTCAGCTATATCATGACGACCCGAGAGCAAGTTACTTTCCATGAGATGGTAAAGATGTCCACTTTGTACTAGACCAACACGCTTAGATAGAATTTTATAGTGCCAGCGGATTGAAGCAACATTATGTTCCACTCGACAACACTATCCTGATTCCGAGCCAAACATGTCTTTGCTCTTTGTACTTAATGCTGGGTACTTAGCGGGGAAGCAACACACACCAATTTTATAGTCTTTGGTTTGACCCGAGGAACCCACGACCTACCACAATGGAGGCGAGCATGCCTACAATGTTGTTAGATTATTATGATCAACAGAATTTGACTGTTAATCTTATCAAAATAAAAGTCATGATACTTAAAACATCAGGTACGAAGCTCGTCTAAGGTATAAAACATGTTGAAAAAAGTTATCAGGCCCACAGACCGATTTTCGCTCGCTTTATCTACTACAGTGATTTGGCCTATGCCTTAAAAAACGCGTAAAAATTCAAAGGAAAACCGTTTGGAATTATCCAGAAGTTCCCGAATGAAATAGAGAACAAACGAAAACAGCCATGCCCAGTAATGATAAATGCTCGAGATAATGACCACTTCACAAGGATGGCGAGTGATAAACTATAGTCAATAAGATGAGGCGGAGAGCATTTGTGTATAAAGGAAGGTGAAATACCAGACCAGCCGTTCTCTCCTCAGAACCCCCTCCGTAATGACAAGCCGGTAAACGTCCGGGAATCAGTTCTACATCCAATAGCTATTACTGGCAAAACACAAGAACAAGTAGCGATGGGAATGTGTTAACTATCTCCTCTGATGAACTAAATTCACCATGGGTGAATGATTCAAATAACAGATTTGATACTTGTTCGGAAACTTATTATTTATGCTTAAATGCTAGTAAAGAGAACATAGATAATACTAAAATACTTACGTTCAGTTGTTGTGGAATTAAAACGACTATGAAAGATGAGTCTATATTCATTGTGGAGGGGGGTGGGAAGGGGCATATCTACGGAAAATAGCGCCTATGGCAAGCACTAAAATTGCGTTTTACTTTTAATATTTAATAATAATTTCTCCAGGTATTCATGTCTATGTGTATTACATGTTTTTTTCAATATTACTTCAAGAAAATTATCTAAAAAATATTTTTTAGGACGTTCCCATGTGGGAACATTAGGCGCTAAAACCTCTCAGTGGCGCCCAGGGCACGTGCCATACCTGCCACACCCTAGATACGTCACTGGGGTGGTGCATCGTGTTCGTGATTGTACCATTAGGAATACAAAAACTCAACTTGCAGGAGATGCAATGATGCTGGAAATAATATTTAATATTTTGGAATCAAAGTCATAATTTATATTAAATATATTTAACTTAGTGTTGGGTAAAATATTAACATTTTAATGCATAAAACATTCAGAGAAAGATGAGAAAAATATTTTGTGTAAGTTATGATATTCATGTGTCACTTATGCTAAGGTTAAAATATAATTTGGTTCACCAGTGTAAGTATTTAATTTTGATATACAGTCGACTTTCGTTATCTCGAATTCGATGGGACCATGGAAAAAATTCGAGTCAACCGTAGTTCGACTCAAGAGGAGCTATGAGAAATACCGGAAGTGTAGTTTTTTTTAACGACGAAAGGGAGACAACTCGAGCGAAATTTTGAATAGCTAAAACCAGACACACGTGCAACAGTATTATCAGAAGACATTCTGAAAGACATGTTGGAAGTGAAAAAAAAATTCCCCTTTTATTACAACTGTTAATTAAGAGTAAAATTTTCTCAAAATTGAGAAATTATACATCTCCTTTAATGTAAATTAATTTCCGACAAGTAATTCAATAGATAAAACGCTTCCGTTCGACCGTTGTGTTTTTTTAATAATCATGTATATAACGTTTCCTTTTTTTCTGCGTCAAAGCAGATGGGTTAGGGTTGTGGTGTTTAACGCCACTTTCAACAATATTTCAGCTATATCGTAACGGTCAGTTTTATTAGTGGAGGAAACCGAATAGTCCGAGATTCCTCTGCCGTTTGACGACTATTTAGAACTTGCTGTTGTCGTTGCACGTCAGAGCGCTTGAATTGCCATAAACAAAACAGCGGATTTTCCTCACACACTCGAGAGAGGCACATTTCCACGTTTTGTGGCTATCAGATTTTATTTTCTATCCAAAACCCTAATATATATCGCTTCACCAATCATTTTTCTATTCATTCATAACCATCTTACCCTCAGAAATTGGTGTTGCACTCCATTACAGCACGATTTCCCCAGACCATATAATTTCGTCATTTTGAACACTGACATTTTGGAATATTTATCACGTGACTTCGAGAGAACTACGATTACCGCAATGTATCATGGGAGATGATTTGCATATAATCTGACCTTGTCCAAAAAATAGGGGGAAACGTAACACATGCTCTTTCATATGCTAATTTGGCGTGCTGCATTTAGTAGCTCCCATCATGCAATGCGTTGCTGTCATCTTTCAGTTAGTATCGCGAGATCACGTTAAAAAAATGGCAGTGAAATGACCAAATCATCGGGTGTAAGAAAAAAACGTGCTGTAATGGAGTGTAACACCACTCTCTGAGGGTAAGATGGTTATGAATGAATAGAAAAATGATTGGTGAAGCGATATATATTAGGGTTTTGGATAGAAAATAAAATATGATAGCCACAAAACGGGGAAATGTGACTCTCTCGAGTGTGTGAGAAAAATCCGCTGTTTTGTTTATGGCAAGCGCTCTGACGTTCAACGATAACAGCAAGTTCTAAATAGTCGTCGAACGTCAGAGGAATCTCGGACTAGAAACCGAACTACCCGGAGAAATCCACCGACATACCGCAAGTCACTGACAACTCTGACATAATGCTGTATCGAGTACACCTCACCTGAGCGGGATTCGAATTCACAATGTTAGTGGTGGTATGCACTGATTGCATAGGTAGTTGTAAATCCAACTACCATGCGATCACGACCACGACGGCGACTCAACAAAGCAGACGCTGGCATGACATCATGAATACGTCACATAATGCATGTCTATCTGGAAATAAGCTTGTGCACTATTGTAACATTTTGGCATACATTCATAAATACACAAAACATGTATATATACCATTCATTTTGAATTTGGATCTTTTTTTTTAACCAAGAACGCCCTTATGGTACCCCCTGACCTCTATAATTGTGTCATTCTGGTGGCTTATTATATTCTCTAAATATATGCATCATTACATGTAGATGCTAAGATTATCGATTGAGTAAATCAACTATGTATACTTTGGGATTACTGAGTTTTAATTGATATATAATTCAACGTGAAATATTGAATTTTTGTAGATATGAAACACCGTTAGCACTTTATGTCAATATATATATAGTTATAATTTGAGTGGAAATGCCATTCGGCATATTTGATCTACGAGGATTGAATTTGGTTATATGCATATGTTTTCATAATCCAGTAGAAATGCCCTATTTGATAACATCGACGAACATGAAAACGAGGATTTTGTTTCATGCACGACTTCTGGTAAGCCGGCCAGACATTGAAGATTAAATATTGATATTCATACGGTGAGTTACTTAGATAATAAAATAAACGTTAATATATGGTTATAAACGTATGGGTCTAAGCTTTATATGTGTCATTAATTTGATAATATTAATGTAATATCTGGCATTTCCGAAGTTTGGGTTAAATTTCTAAAATATGCAAAGTCTTAGATGGTAATAATACACTAAGACATATTTGGCTAGTTATTTAATGGATTATTATTAATTCCGGTCAGTGTTATTTTAGAAATTACCTAAATCATTGCCGAATACTGTAGTATGAGTCATAGGTCGAATTTATTGCAAGCAAACTGGTTTGCTAAACTTTTCATTTATTTAATAAAACTGGGTTGAAACCCAAACTGGTTTTCATGTTTATCGAGTCCAAACCAAAACCAGTTCCAGAAATTTAGCAAACCGCACGAGAGGCGGTTTTACATTTTGGTTTTGAAACATGGCGGCAGCGGAGGAAAACAAGAACATGCTTCGACTTCATATTGATGATTCACAAATGGAATGGGTATGTGAACAACATCAGAAAAGTAAATATATTTATACAAATGTCTGTTGTAATCAAGTTATCTGTTTACAGAGGTCTTTTTTTCCTACATTTAGTCTTGAAAGCCAACAAAAAGGTGAATTGAAATGCTCTGTGAACAAAATGTTGAAGAATATGTGACATAGCCATGCATCAGAACTTTCATCCTCACTTTGTGTTAAACTATCTATCAATATTAGATTTGGAGTGTCAGCCATCTTTAGAAACCACCAATTCACTGAAATGTGTTAAACAATTGCGGTAGAATTCAACTCGTAATGTTCAGGCACCTGGATCACGATTTCACATGTTCAAGGAGTAAAGAGCTTGTAAAACATAAGTTCAGTTATTTATTCTTTCACTTTAACGGTTCCATGACACCGTTATCATTGTGCTTTCTCAGGAATTCCATAGTGACTGGTGCTTGTTCATTTAAAAGGAGATTGCCTTTGTGTTGAATGGTCACTTCCGGTTTACAGTATTTTTGATAATAACTTGACTAAGAGGTAGATTCAAGTAAATTGTTATTATAAATACATAACTGGCCTTCCAGTAGATATTGAAATATACATATGCAATTTACATGCAATAAGTATTGTATTCAGTGCCGCTTAGGGACTATTTTCTGTTAAGATGACGTCACACAGAAACGCCGCTAGTTAGGTTCTTTGATAGGGCATGTTATCGTTTTATCATTAACTTTCTCTATTTTACTGAAGTAACGACAAACTTTCACCGATTTATGAAACTAGATGCATATTTTATGCCGTGAGCCAGGAATATAATTGTTAGTAACATACATGTGATAAAGTTGCTATGCTACAACTGGAGATTTGCAAATTTTTGGCTGGAGATTGGGTCTCATAACTGGAGATTTTTTATCGACGTATTTGATGCGCGTTTTTATTGTTTATTGATGTTTTCCTTTTGTTTGTTTCAGTATTGAACCAACTGCATCCCATTTCAATATGCATTTGTTTACATTTCTGTCTGAAGTAGTGTTTCATATGATGAATGAAGATAAAAACTGTATTTATAATTTATTCATAATCATTCATAAGGTTATAATAAAACAATAATAATGAAGACACAATAAAGTCATAGAGCACTAAAATTAAAATTGAACATATACTAGTATAAATGTCATTAAGCATGAGTCTACTTGGCACTGACACACTGGTTAAAGTATGAGGTACAAGCCTTCTTTGCTGTCTTCACCACATCTGTATCTGTAATAGGCGAAGTCTGGACCTTTACTGCTAACCTTGCACCACTTGAATTCGGACTTCCAAGCCTTCTGGAACTTGGCAAGGTACTTGGTCTTCTTTGCTGCTGGTGCGTTGGGCGATAGCATGCGTTTCGGCATTTTTGTGGTTTATCAATTCCATCCTGGAANAAACCATCGTAAGACCAACACTCGAATATGCTGCTACAGTATGGGATCCGACCAGCCAGTGTAAGATCAAGGCTTTGGAAAATGTGCAAAGAAGAGCTGCACGGTTCGTCACCCAAAACTACTCTGACCGAACACCTGGAAGTGTCACTCAAATGATATCAAACCTAGGATGGCCCAGTTTAGAACAGAGACGTAAAAACACCCGTCTATACATGATGTATAAGATATACCACGAACAAGTTGACATCAACCGTGAATTATACCTCCGGAACAATGACAGTAGGACAAGAGGCCAGCAAAAACTGTACCAAGAGCGCACTAACTGCGAAGTATACAGAAACTCCTTCTTCCAGCGTACCATCAGAGACTGGAACCAGCTTCCAACTACCACCACAGCTGCAACATCCATAGAGCAGTTCAGGGCTATCCTGGTGGTTAGCCCTCTGAGCCACTAGACCCCATGTGCCCATGTACATAGTTTTTAGCTGTAACATAATGTGGATTTTAATTGTATATATAGAAGGGGTAGCAGCTGTGTGTGTCTGGCATGTGCATGGTTACCGCAGAACTTAATACAGTCGTCCGCGACTCCAGTTCTATACATGGAAGAAGAAGAAGAAGAAGTATGTAGTAATAAACAACAAGATATTTTTTAGAGTTCTGTGAGCCGCGCAATGGTTTTGCCGTAGATTATTTTAAATGCATCGTCGATATTTAACGTTTGGGCATATCATATATGACTTTCGTCCAATATGCGCACCATATCTAGATAAACTATAATGGATCCAAATTTACCAGGTACAAGATGCATTTCGATACAGAATTATCGTTTCTCTGAACCAAATGTATTGATAAATCCATTACGTATTTTAAGTAACATTTTGGAATAAGATAAATTGACTGGTCAAAGTCGTTATCAGGGAACTGATATTCTTGTTGCAAATATTGACCATTCTAATAGTAAGAGGTCGCCATTTTTATCTAGCTAACTAGGAACCAGTCCAATATTTTCAAATTTCCAGCATTTATTGAGAGCTACATAATCAGTATGAATTTAAGATACGATATCCATCCACATTAAGAACCTTATGTAGTACTTTATTATAGCAGCAATTATATTATTCACATTAAAGCGAGAACAATGTTAAATTTAAAATTATTTGTATAATCTATCTAGTAGGGGTTCGGAAGGCCAGCATCCATCAGGGTTATTTATTGTGTATTAACAATAGTTATTGTTACTTTGGATTGGCAGATATAAAATGAAAACAGAATCTGAACGTAAATAAATATATTTTCATGTACATGTACATACGCTAGACTGTATGTATGCTGGAGCTGGACAACTACACAACAAAACAAAAGCACAGATGAGCACCTTATAAACTTATCACAGGATAAAAGTACATGTAGGACTCGCTGCTCCATCGATAACAATATGTTGGTTAGATAATAATATTATTAAATTTTCTGAACTTATGTCAAGTAAAAGAAAACCAACATTGAAAACACTGTCAATTCATAAGTGCTATTAATACCGGTGTTTGTCCTCCAGGCTCTTAGTCCTTTGTAACCTCTCTCCTAATTTGTATATATATTGTAAATAGTAGTTGTTATTTTGATTTTATTGTTATCTCTGTATCATTGTTATACATTGGCTTTATGAGAATAAAGTTATATAGAATAAGAAATTTAAATGATTTAGTATACGGTATTTCGTTTGGTAATTAACAGTGCAAAGGTTATTTAACTGAGAATTGTGTTTATCAGCCAATATTAAGAAATATTAATTATCAGACCAGTGCGTTTTAACTAACATTTAAAAGAGCTTATAAATTTTCTATAAGTACGTATATTATTACCATTTGGTTGGCTTCTATCATCAAACAAGTTGTTTACCCATTCTCTATATTTCGAAATTTATGTCTATTGGAATAAGGACTATTAATAACATCCATAATATCGAGGCTATTATCCTTTTCAATACATTTTTTGCCCCATGACCTAGATATGTTCCTACTCCACATGTGTATCTCGTATCATATGTGTTACGTACTCTTAAAAAGAGACGAAACGTTTGTAACGATTGAGTCTATTTGGTACTATTATATTCCATATCTTCTTGACTGGCAACATTTGACGTAGTAGACGCAAAGTCGAGAAATAGTCTACATGTCTTGTTTTTAACAGATTGCACTTCTCTCCAGTTCGTATGACCCTATAAACCAGCGCCATAATAAAAATACAGACTCAACTTAATATTTGTAATGTTTAGTATAAACATCGTGAATCATTTCAATAGTAGTAAAAATATATCACCAAAGGCTTGAAACTTCAAACAACTGCCTTACATAGATTCCAAGTGTGTAAAATTGTAATTCAATTTGATTGACAAAAATGATTTTCACTTACATGTAAATTAAACTTTAATAATTTCAAAGCAAACCAACAAATAAACTAAACTTGAATAATTTCAAAGCAAGCTAACAAATAAACTAAACTTGAATAATTTCAAAGCAAACTAACAAATAAACTAATATGCAATGTTAAAAAAACTTGGAATGTTTAATTTTAAAGAAATTGCTTAATAAAGAGATACAGATAGTTAATTTAGTCCACTCAAGCACAGGCACTTGTTTCATTCAACAAATATATGACCCCTCCTCTTCCTTACTTCAAGATAAACATCTGCCATTTTCCCCTTTTCTACTTCGCCTCAATATTTTTCGCTTATTTGTGATCCTTTCGCTGACCCAATTATATCGTTACACTCCCGAGATATTTCTCTTTTCGACTGGCACATTTAAATATACCTACCGGGCCCCCCTCAGACGAATTGGACAAGAATATTCAGCGAACTTGGCTTCGTTTATTTTTCAGTCATTGAAACGGATACATCCACTTCCGGTTTGCGCTGGATTTTTCATATGCAATCGGAATTCTCTAGACCAGCCATGTGTAACAATGCCATCACGATCATCTCCTCTCAAATGTAAAGCAAGCCTTTAAAATACAAATAATTATTCCAATGCAGATTATAAAAATATGTTCAACTCCAAATTACTGACATTTGATTTTTAAAGCACTTTTTATTTTTATTTTCTAAATCAAGAAAGAATGCGCATGCGTGGCGGGCAAGATGGAAAACTTCTAGAGGACAGCTGAAAATTTTCAATATTATCATCCACAGCTCAAAGTTCTTCAAATTTTATTGTGATAATAGCATCAATTGGTTATGGGATACTGGATAAACACAATTCATGACAGTTACACCCTTAAATTTGTCTTTGATAAATGTCAGTATCTGTGTCCTGAACTTCCGGTTTGGTTACCGATGTAAACAATAACAATTCCTTTTTTCATCCAGCTGTGTTCAGTCTGCTCATTGTAAATACATCATGCATATTGCTTGGAAATGCATATTTTATTACACACTTTGCCAAACATTTCTAACATTAGAATTGCCCATCAGTGAAAAGACTAACGATAGATATGTTTAAGGGGTACATACCATGCACGATCACAACACGCATATCACCTAGATGGCATCAAGTTTTTATTAGTTAAGACATGGTATTAATGTAAAAATGCACAACATACCAAAAACTACAAAGAGATCACTATTACTCCTGCTCATAATTGGTTGTGTTGAGACCAACCCAGGCCCACGGAAAATCAAATACCCATGTGGCATATGCTCGAAAGCAGTCATATGGGGTCATGAGGCCCTCGCATGTGACAACTGCGACCAATGGTATCACACAAAATGTATGGGGATGTCATCTTCCAGGTATGAATCACTGGCACAACCAAATGTCACCTTGTTTTGCTCAAACTGTGATATGCCGAATCATTCAACCGTTGTATATGAATCAACAATGTCAATGTCTAATTCCTTCGAATGTCTATCAGGCATGAATGAAAGATCAAGGTCAGTAAACTCTTCCAACGATTTGTCAATGTCATCAATTGGAAGCCCCACGACTGCTTCCTCCCCAAAATGTAAACAACGTAATCCAGTAAATCCAGGTTTAAGCATGCTCAGAACATTAACTATAAATTTCCAAAGCATCAAAAACAAGGTGCCTGATTTACATGCACTAATAGACTCTGCTCAACCGCATGTTATAATTGGAACGGAAACATGGCTCACTAAGGACATGCATTCATCTGAATTTTTTCCGAATGAGTATGAAGTGTACAGACGAGATAGACCTAACGACCCACAAGGAGGGGTATTAGTTGCTGTCAATCAAACACTCACAAGCTCAACTGTTTTTACTGGTAATAATACTGAATTTTTAAGTATTAAGATAAACTTGAAACACGGCAAATCAGCTATCATATGTGCAGCATATAGACCACCAAACCGAACAGATGATGAGTATACGAACTCACTTATCAATTACATAACAAGCGTTCGGTCAGCTCACAAGAATGCTTACTTTTTACTTGGAGGTGATTTCATCTTACCCGACCTAGAGTGGCCTCACAGACGTCTTGTCGCCAGAACAATCCCCGCAAGGGTTACCGGTAAGTTTTGTCAAATGCAAGATGATTTATCATTATAGCAGTTAGTAAGCTTTCCCACTAGGGGAGAGAAAACACTAGATCTGGTTTTCACGACACATCCATCACTAGTAGACAAATGCAAACCGCTTCCGTCCATAGGTAAAAGTGATCATGACATAGTACTTGTTGACCTTTGCATATCACCAACAATTGCTAAAACACAGCAAAGGAAAATGTTTATGTAGAAAAATGCAAACAACAATGCCATCAGAACAAAAATTAGAGAATTGACAACCAATATCATAGAGATGGTCAGGAAAGGGACAACAGTAAACGAATTGTGGACAATATTCAAAGAAACACATTCCAATCCATGGATGAACACCACACTTAAAGGAATGATCCGTAGAAGGCAAAGGGCGTACAATAAAGCTCGGTCATCACAACATCACAAAGGCTGGGATCGCTACAAACACATAAAAACAGCAACACAACAAGAGTTACGAAAATCCCATGACAAGTACATCGATGACATCTTGCTTGGTGACATGCACAATGAACCAAAGAGATTTTGGTCATACCTGAAAGGGAAGCGACATGATTCGCAAGGGGTAGCACCATTAAGGAAGACAGACGGATTCCTACACAACGACGCACCAACAAAGGCAGAAATACTGAACCAGCAATTTCATTCAGTGTACACCAAAGAAGACACTTCCTATATACCAGACATGGGTAATAGCCCATATCAAGACATGCGCGACTTAAACATATCAGAAGAAGGCATAAGAAAGTTGCTCAAGAACATCAAGATACACAAAGCAACATGCCCCGATGAAATACCAGCTAAAGTTCTCCACGATTTTGCAGATGAACTATCACCAATACTCCAATGCATATTCCAACTTTCGCTCGACAGTGGAACCATCCCTAATTTGTGGCGGGCTGCATCTATAGTTCCAGTTTTCAAAAAGGGAGACAAACATCTGGCCGCAAACTACCGTCCAGTCACTCTAACTTCAATCATATGTAAACTAATGGAACATATTATACATAGCCAAGTAATGGACCATCTAGATGAGCACTCCATATTATGTGATAACCAGCATGGCTTTCGCTCAAAACGATCGTCTGAAACACAGCTCATCATCACAATTGATGAAATAGCCCGAAAACTAGCGACTGGAGAGCAAGTTGATATAATGCTCCTAGATTTTTCGAAAGCGTTCGATAAGGTACCACACAGACGTTTACTACACAAGCTCAGGTATTATGGAATCCGGAATAACATCTTTTTATGGATTCAAGACTTCCTAAGCAATGACTGAAAAATAAACGAAGCCACGCGTTTCGCTGAATATTCTTGTCCAATTCGTATGAGGGGGACCCGGTAGGTATATTTAAATATGGCAGTCGAAAAGAGAAATATCTCGGGAGTGTAACGATATACTTGGGTCAGCGAAAGAATCACAAATAAGCGAAAAATATTGAGACGAAGTGGGGAAGGGGAAAAGGGAAGATGTTTACCTTGAAGTAAGGAAGAGAAGGGGGCATATATTTTTTGAATGAAACAAGTGCCTGTGCATTCAGGACTCAAGCTGAACGGTAACATATTTCACATCTAGATCACATAGTTCACGAAAAGGTAAGATTTCCGTCTCCGCTTAGAAGAATGATGAAGATTCAACATATGAATAACCTGTCCAGTAAAAATTTAATGAAATGTCATGACAATGTTCCTTACTTTTACTTTACTTTAACATATCATGTTAGAAATGAGAAACCCTATTTAAAAGGCCGTCTGACTACAACTGTTGTGTATATATGTGTTCTGGTTTAGAAGGAACATGATTGTGCATACTTCCCTTTTCATAAATAAATAAATAAATTACAAAATTTAAAGCATGCATGGAATTAAGCGTTATCCTAATAATTCAACATTGCATGCTGTTGCAATAATACATAAATATATATATCTGTTTTAGATCTACATATCCTTTATAAAAGACATGATTCTGGGCAAAAAGAATATCATATACGAAGTAATTCACCTATTCTGGACATACTCCTTACTGATGTGTTTGTTTCCCAATATTGCTGAAGGCTTCAATGTTACCGAAGTTCCAACAAGGTGAGAATTTATTAATGAAGTATGACGAAACACGATAAATAATAATTATTAGTAATTTTTTTTCGCAAGACAAGGATTATCAGGTCCATTTCCTTGTCGAGCGAAAAAAAAAATACTAATAATTTTTTTTATCGGTAATTTCACAATTTTAACACAGCTTTGTGATTTTTTTGTTGTGTTTTGACTTTTTTTTTAATACTAATAATTTTTTATCGGTAATTTCACAATTTTAGCACAACTTTGTGATTTTTTTGTTTTGTTTTGACTTTTTTTAATAAAAGGTTTAGTGTCGTCACGTTAGACCGCGCATGGCAAATGACCAACAGCTGATAATTTCTAGTATCACGAGTCGGTGGTCAACTGAACGTTGTTACTACATTTATCGGGTAGTAAAGATCAAAGGAAACTGTAACAAATTACCGATGAATAATAATAAACAGAGACTGTTAATGATTGATTGATTATTGCAAAATCACCAAACTTTGACAGAGGGCCCGGGTGGCTCAATGAGTTAGGTAGTTGGATTACTTAGCAACTCATACAAGCCTATCACCAATACGGCCTGGGTTCGCGCCCGGCTTTGTAAATTACAAAAAAGGGTGCACTCGACTCGCAGCCGCAAGTGATAAAGTTTACTAGTTGCTTGCCCATGGTCGGTGGTTCTCTCCTGGCACTCCGGCTTCTTCCACCACTAAAACTGGTCTCCATGATATAGCTGAAATATTGCTGAAAGTGGCGTTAAACACCAAAAATCATCAATCAAACCAAACTTTGAATTATTTAGTGAGTAGACTCATTTATATAGCGGTACGTGAAATTAAAGGAAAGGTTTGACGATAATAATGTGGCATTCAGAAGCTGTAATTCGAAGGACAGCCAATGCAATGGCCAAACGAAACAATACAAACAGATAAATAATGGTCGACAAAACATTACATTATAGAATGGGCAACTAGATCTCAACCAGAAATATACATGTGCAGCAGAGGTGGATCCAGGGGGATGGGGCGCACCCGGCGCCCCCCCTAAAATTTTAATAAATATGATTTTTTTGCGTAAAATCGTGATTTTTCACACGAAATACCCCAAAAATATTCGCGCCTCCCTCCGCTCGACGCGATTTTCTTTTAAGTGCGCCCCCTAACTTGAGATCCTGGATCCTCCCCTGTGTAGTAAGAAGAACATGTAGTACCTGCCCTGCTAGTTGTACCAGTCGCATTACTGGTAAGAAAAATTTGAAGATACCAAAGGGGTAATCAGATTTCGTAAATCAAAGAATGACAGACAACACAATGGCCAAAAGAAAAAATGACAAAACGACAAACAACGATCTACAAAACATTACACAGAAAAATAAAGGTCTAACAACACGAACCTCACTAAACACCAGTGTAGGAAGCCATTGTGCGTAAATGAATAAAAATAGCTTAAATAAAACGTGAACACTTTACAAAACAAGTAGAAGTAAAGACGAACCGAACATCATCTTCACTTGGAATTCGTAACAAACATAACATCTCGGAACTTTAGACGTAGAGAGGTGTAATTGGACACAACGAACAATATTAGTCCCACTAAAACTGGGATAAAACGTTACTAATAATAAATAAGCCATTTATCAACCAACATACCAAAACAACGAATACAAACATGGATACAGAGCTCCCATCAAATTATTTGTGAGAGCAAACATGACAAAAGTTTCCAATAAACTAAGCAAAAAATAGCACACTGTTGCTGAATTTTCAAAATCCAATAGAAAAATCATAGAAAGAAGCAAATCGATAACCCTTAGAAGTTACACAGAAATACATGACAGCTCACGTACTAAGCTCAAGCTAGCGAACAATTTCTAGCGAACAATAAGCTAGCGAGCAATAAGGCGATATGTCTCAAAACCAAACAAATAAATAAAAGCGAAATGTACTTAGAATATTTCTTGCGACCAATAAGAAATATATTTCTGTAAATGTACAATCAACACATTGAATCGACATCTGGGCATATCAGGGAATATTTCTGAATACCCCCCCCCCTCCCACACACTTCTACAATACGAAGTAGACACTCATGTGAATAAAAAGACAATACATTGTATGTGATATTTCTCATGTTCACTCGAACATAAAATATTTCGTCTCTTTACTAAGCATATTAACAAAGACACACGTATATTTTGGGATGACGGGATTATAAAACAGCACGCCAACTTTAAATAAACATAGCGTAAACAAATAATTTACTGTCATGAAAACCGGTATATAATTTCGAGTTGCCATCGCTTTGTAAAACAAAATAAAGTCCTAAGATTCTCTGTTCCCACGTCTCATAAATATAAAAAAAAATGAATATAGAACAATAGAAATATATAGCAATACCTTTTCTAAAAATAAACAAAATATAAATTCTGCATATGCATGTCGCATTTATTTAATAGTTTTTATCTATTTATGTTTAAATTGTGTATTTATTTGTGCCAAACCACTAATTTAATTCACCAATCAGAGCTTAGAACATATAGCAGTACTTTTTAAAGAAAAAAGTACCTTTCACTTCATTGTAGTGTGAATAATGTTGAATGGAAGAGAATAATTAAAATTGATACTTAAAGTTAAATATATAAGGATTATATCGAGCCCTATTTTGGCAACATTTATTTGAATTGGAATCCTTTATTAAACTTTTAATGCATGACCTACAAATACGAAAATTCTGGGAATGACCTTGCTATTTTTAGACCACGGAATGTCCCAAAGCATGGCATTTCGATGCACGAATATACCATCAAGTCATTTAACACCCTGCTGTGGGATTGAGGTGCAATATNAAATATCAAAGTTGGTCTTTAACACCCTGCTGTGGGCTTGAGGTGCATTATCCCACCTAGGCACTTAAGTCATTTAAAGACCTTGGCAATACCTTTGTCTAAGCCAAAAGTGGGTAAGAACTTTGCCGTCCTTCTATATTTTTATGGCCTATTAATGGGGGCACCCCCCCAAATCAAAATATCAATGTTGGTCTTTAACACCCTGCTGTGGGCTTGAGGTGCATTAT
>MJUT01025445.1:3673-27279 GCA_002080005.1 Gigantidas platifrons
TCGCGGGAAAAATTACATGATTCAAAATATTCAAAATACGCTTCCTCAAAACCGTAGTTCATAAGTTGTTTGCAAAATATACCATTCATTTTTACAGGTTTATATAAAGGTTAAGATTGTTGGAATTTCCCTTTAATGGGGATATTCATTTTTTTTTATTACAAACATCAAAGTCACCCATTTTCATTAAAGGTTTTGCTTACCAATGCCGTTCCGGTTTAGAAAACATGACGGTCACAACCTCCTTTATGACGTAAAAAATTATGACGTCTGAGGAGAGGTTATCAAGAATTGTGTAAAGTACATTTTTGTAGGACGATGTTTGTTGATATTTCTAACGCGACAGTTCTTAATTTGATATATGTTTTAAAAAATAATGTTAACTAGCTAATGGTGTAGATCAATTTTATTTATTTTTGCCATCTTCACAGGAATTATCGTTTAAATGTTAGGAGAATTTGGTGATAACTCCTGCTGACTGTTGATAAGTCCTGCTCAGCTCACGCGGACTTTGATACGAGTTTTGTTTATGGAGCCAGCAGGTAGATATAGCCGGAGGGAAGGATGATAATATATGATATCCCCGTCTTGATTAGCCAATCAGATTGTAGGACTTCATTGGATACTTTACTTTAACAGAATATATCACCTGTCAAGCTGACCGTTCATTGTAGGATTAGACTGCATATTTCACTTCAGTAAAGTATTGACTTATATTTGTTAATTATTGCTTTATATTCTCATTGTTTACTGTCACAAACATGAGAATTGTTTAATGACTTTATAAATAAAGTTGTATTTAATTTATCATTCTTTTAGTTCATGTCTAAGTTGTGCCATACATTGTTAAGACTCTTTTAGGCTTTCAACATATCTTCATAGTGCTATAAAGTTAACTAACTTTTAAAATGCTTAGAATTGTACCTATGGCTTTTGTTGTCTAAAATTTAAGTCTGAAAAGCACACTCATTGATTTGATTTGATTTTTGGTGCTTAACGCCACTTTCAACAATATTTCAGTTACTAGTATATCATGGCGACCAGTTTTAGTGGTGGAGGAAGCCGGAGAAAACCACCGACCATGAGTAAGAAACTGGTAAACTGGTAAACTTTATAACTTGCGGCTGCGAGTCGAGTTCACCTTTTTTTTTTTATTTACAAAGCCGTGCGCGAACCCACGCCGTATTGGTGATAGGCTTGTATGAGTTGTTAGATCCAACGACCTAACTCATTGAGCCACCTGGGCCCACACACTCATTGAAATAATATTTCACAGATCAAGGTATGCAGTACTAAATAATGCAGTGATATGCTTTACATTATGTAAACTAGGATGACAATGTTTCTAGAAATGCTTAGGCATATAAAATTGACATTGGCTAGATTAGTATGAGAGAAAACATGTGGTATTAAGTGGTAAATTGCTTCCCTAACTGAAGGATTAAGCATCTGACAATGAGTTCCTCGCCAATTAAACAGGACTTTAGTCGCAATATGACCATACCACAACATTATGACAACGTCGTAATATTACGTTGTGACAACGTTGTGTGGATGGTCGTATTTACGTGCTGAGGAGTCTACAAAAGTACGTTGTGACGACGTAACAATATTACGTTGTGACTACGTAAGGTATAACGTTGTGACAACGTTTTCCCGACGTCGGATTGTTTGCTGGGCAGTAGAGGTTTTTTGAATTTTCATCAAGCCGCTTGATGGCCACTCTCCATTGTTTCTTCAGTTCTGAATCTGAAGGGAACACATGACCCCCAGAATTTGTGCAACCAATGATACAGCAGTACTGAGGCATACTATTTATAAATTCTTTAAATTATTTATTGGTTTTGAAATCCAATGGTTGGATTGTCACCAAAAACAATATATACATAGAGGGAAAACACTACACAATAGACATGCAAAAATAACAGTTTGACATCACAGCAGATGTTTGTTTATGAGTATATCTTTTATAAACAATATTAATTCCATATAAATATCATTTCTATAATTGTACATATCACTAACCCCCATAGCACAAATATTATTTGTTATTTATATGATCCACCAGTCTATCGTAACTTGTAATGGCGGAAATATAACGATAAGCTCCGATGCGATCCGGGAGAGTTCCGAATGTATAACTGATAGTACACGAACGCCTCTATCGTAGAAAATATGGTAGGTGAAAGCCTTTAGTCATGAACATCTAAATAAATTGATGGCCTTCATGGGAGACCAGAATAAATAGATCACTAAATTGATGAAATCAAATATTGAACATAAAATAGTAATACCATAATGTTGAAATATAACTGTACCAATTTAATTGCTACTTGGACCTACTAGTTATACCAACATATTGTCTATGTTTTAGAAAAGTAAAGCCGGCTCAAAGAGTGAATTATAGTTGCTAAGTTATAGCCTTTACAAATAAGATTCTTCAAGGACTTCACAAGTTTAGATATGTCAGATTTGAACTTCATAATTTTGATAAGTACGTCGCCATTGCATTGGGAATGCCCTTATTGATCAGATGTCTCCATGCAGAATTGCATTTATATACCAAATCTGTATAGCGGTAATAACAATTTGTCAAAGTTTTCAATTATAAATGTCAGGAATGGATATGGTGAACCTGATTAATATATCTTCATGAATATCTTAATATAGTGATTTATCCTGCAATGACAGCATTTACCGACCAATATAGCCTGCCCAATATTTTTTTTTCTTTTATATTGGTCAGTTATAAATAGAACATACAAATGTATCTGCCATCTTGAAAATGTGAAATCCTACATGTCATATTTACAACAATACACAAAAATATTTGAAAAGCTTACCTAGAAAACTTATTTTAGTTAAATTGTATCAAACTTGAAGCGTACACGAAGCCAAATAACGTCTAATCTTTACGTTTCAAACTGGAAGTCTTCATATGACGTCAATGATGTCATGTTGGTTATGTTCAGTTTGTGAGTGAGCTGCCGGAGTTTATACATAGATAATTTTCTAAAAAACAGTGTTTAATCCTATAGTAAAGGTTTATTTACGATTTAAAATAGCAGGATAAATGCAATACATGGGCACTGTCGAAGCATATAGATAAATATGTGTATTCGGCGCGAAATGCGGGAAAAGGCTCGGCGAAGCCTCGCCTTTTCACCCGTTTAAAAGCCTCATACACATATTACTTATGTGCTTCGACAGTGCACAATTATTGTATATATACTCAGCTCAACGCACTTGTAGTGTTGATAAGACATACATATCAAAATAATAGTTTTTTTCCAACAAAACATTCAAAATTTCCACAAATAAAAAATGGTCATTGCTCTTCAGTCTGAAAACTCTGGATTATCCATTCTTGATTCCCCTCGTTTTTCCCTGACGTTTATTTGGATATTAGAATTATCGGATCATCCTCGTCCTTAGAACAGTTAATGCTACAGATAACTTTATAATATTTCTGTCATTCCGACATAATCAGGAAACACAGTGTAAGGTTAGGCTGATCATTATTAAAGTTTGCGGTTTGAGCATCACAGACCCCACCACACACCTGGGGTTGAACGCAGGTCGTCGCGAATGGTACGCACTTCTATCTTATTATACGACGTCCGTGTTACTCTTGGCAGTGATATGTAAAAAGTAAAAGATGCCTTGTCATTTGAAATACGATTGATTTTGATTTTTAATATTTTGTGTTTTTACACAACTTTCAGTAATATTTCAGCTATATCATGGCGACCATTTATAATGGCGGAAGAAACCGGAGTACCCGGAGAGAACCACCGACCATGGGTAAGCAACTGGTAAACTTTATCACTTAGGCCTGCGAGTCGAGTGCATCTTTATTTGTGTTTACAAGGACGGTCGCGAATGCACGCCGTATTGGTGTTAGGATTGTATGAGTTGATAGTGTGACGACAGGATCGCCAAGTGTGATAAGAGTCAAAAGGACATCCTTGCTGGTTGATATAATAATGAAATTATTTTATTTTTTTATTTTAAACATTTAATTTTAAACATAAAATACAAAAGATTATTAACATATAAACACAAACAAATTAACAAAAAAAGAATTTTGAAAAAGAAACAGTTAATGTCAAATCCACAATTCCATCCACGTCGGACAACAGACAGCCAGCCGGTCGGCAACATCAATGAATGTACCAGTACTATGCACACATCACACGTCAAACATCAAACTATAATACAGGACCTTGAACAAAATAAGGACTACTAAATATCTTAATGACTAGCATAAATACATATTAACTAAACAAATTCACATAATGCATCATCATAACTATAATGTATAATAACTACACATTAATATTTCAAATTATCTATACAATCTATAATTGTGTAATGTGCGTCAGGTCGATATAATTGTTTATAATGCATCGTACATTATACGGTATACTACACGTCTGATTTCACTCAATCATAAACATTGTAATATTCAAATAAGTGTATCGGATATTTCAAATGTTTTGTTTATAACGTTGATTATAATTATCGTCTGCTATGCATCGAGTGTGTAGTAATATTTAGGATACAATAATTACAAATCTATCGTTGTCGTTCACCGTGTGAAAATCAATAATTAAAATATTCTGTTGACGGTTTTATTGTGTGACAATAATTTACATTTATGTACGACTGCCTACAAACGTGCATTTATCAAATAAAATATTCGCTACATGGTGCAATGATTTCTACATCATCAAATGTCCTATTTAAAATGTCTATACGAAAACCACTAAATGTTTGTGGTGTAAAATTGTACATTATATACTGAACTAATGTTATAATTTACAAACATTTCTCAAAATTGTATAAATAAAATCCCCTATACAGAATATGGACGTCAAAATTTAACCATAAAATAACTAATAAGTTTTACTTACCTTGAACAAGACAAGACAACGACCACACACACTCCACAGTAACTTTACAACGTGTGGTGAATAAATCCCAAAAAACGACAACTTAAATACCCCTAACCTACCCAAGAAGTCCGTGCAACATGATATGTACTTTTAGGAGTTATGAAACCAATAAAAGTACAACTAGCCTGTTTGATCTATTGTATTAATGTTTACTACGATTCCGAATAGAGTATGAGAAAAATCAATACTTAAGTCCTCTAAACTTATTCAAAACGGAAATAAACTAATTACAAGTGGATAAAAATAGTAAAAGCTAACCACCAAAACACAACAGGAAAACCTTCAAAATTTTAAGATCGTAACAGATAGGTAATCTAACTACCTAACTCATTGAGCCACCCGGGCCCTTCATTTGAAATACAAATATTCGTAGCGGTTAACCAGATTGTGATGACTACCGTAGAATTTTTGTAGCAATGAGTTCATCCGAGGAGCAACGTAGCCTTGCTTGACTAGCTTTTACGTGAGCAGTTGAGGTACGCTGGTGATGTTTGAATATTGCTACTGATGAAGGGGAAGTTGACCATTGGAAAAGTAAAGTCATCGCGTTTGTCGTAAAGTTTTGTTTTTGATCTTTCTCCGTTGTCGATTTGAAGGTGACTTTTGACAATGTAATATTTGTCTACCAATAATAAGATACGTTTGTTTTCCGTTCTTGGAGAAGCAATGCTGAATCAATTCTGTAATTCTAGATTTCAGTAGCATATGTGTAATGGTGATAGATAAGACCGAGAAATCGAATGTTTAATGTTGTTACAAACTGAGATCTAGAACTTAAAGTCTCCAGTGAGTTTTTTTAGTGATTTAATATCCACATTTGATTAACGCCACTTCTAGAAAAGCAATCAGGTATCATGAGATTTTTGGAGAACTGTTTTGACTGCTGAAAAAGATAGCAGTTAAAATCTTAGAAAGAGGCACTTGGTAGCTCCTGCGATATAACGTTATTTGTATGGATACGTGTGTAATTTTGTTATCCAATACAGTAATGGAGACTCGGAAATGGCAGCGGACATCACAACACGGACCTAAAAAAGTCAAGACATGTAATTTGACAACATTAACAACACGAACCCCACAAAAACAAATG
The DNA here is from genome assembly GCA_002080005.1 of Gigantidas platifrons. Lineage (NCBI taxonomy): Eukaryota > Metazoa > Mollusca > Bivalvia > Mytilida > Modiolidae > Gigantidas > Gigantidas platifrons. Next base: position 9,722 of record MJUT01025445.1, read on the forward strand.
GAGGCGAACGCAGGTACTCCGGAATGATAAGCAATCCCTGTTACACATGTGGCATCCGTCGTGTTACTCTAGTTTCTAGTTGCAAGCCAGTTATAAGTCATGACTGAGGAGAGGACCGCGTTGTCATAGCGACAAACGGAACATATCTGTGGTCATTTGTGACACAGATACTCCGTAACGGTTATCCAAGTTATTATAAGATAGTGTATCAACTTCGTGATTTTCGTTTCGTTTCGTTAGAGAAAAAGAAGCATGTAGGGAAATGAGAAATTGCTCAACATATATCATATTTCTTTCACCAAAATTACGTGGCGTTACCCACCTTGTCATAGAATGGACTTACATTTGGAATTCCTTTGCTGAAAGCAATGCAAGGGAGATAATCGTAATTAATTATGATGATATGGATACTGAAGATAGCAGACTTAAAGCATTTAATATCCGTCTCGGATATGCACTTGATTTTTTCAACATAAGCAAAACTCTCATTTCTGATAGATCTGAATTATCAATAAAAAAAGTTAGATTTGTGAAACCATAAAGAAACACGCTTAATCTAAAAGATAAGGTACACAATTAAATAATAGCTAAATCTTGGCAATGGTAAAACAAAGAAATGAACAGCTTTGTACAATATGGGTCACTTTCCTTCAAAACAAATAATCTACATACCAATCTTATATGCTAAATTTGTTGCCATGAATATACAGTGAATGAATGTTGTTTAACTTCAAGTAAGCAGTTTTGCCGCCATATCATGGCGAGAACAAGTTACGTATCAATAAGAGAATGATGATGATGTAAACTTTGTACTAGTCTAACACACTTAGTTGTATCTTTAAAGTGATAGCTCATTGAAACAACAATTAGCGGACTGACATGTCGCTCAACTCCGACACATTATATCTTTATTCCGAATCAACCAGTCTCTCTATTGCTCATTAATGCTGTATGCTTATCGGGGAAGCAACAAATAGCCAATGTATACTCTTTGGTTTGACCTTACCGGGTAGCATTAATACATTCAATGATGATATCTTTACATACGAATACTCTAGTACTAATAGAAAAAAGAAACAGTAATATAACTTTTTTATCACTGGGTATTTAATTTTTATTCTTAAGAATGAATAGTTGAGATATTGATTTTTATGCTATCGATCACTCGCGGGAAAATTGCACGGATTTTGTCACGCTCTATAAGTAAACCTCGTGTGTTGGCCTTCTTTTGTTCTTCATTCTCGTTTAATAATTTGTGACTGTTTATGGCTTACAGAAGTTTTTCTTGACCCCTGTTTGAATGACATTGATTTCAGTGTTATGCCACGTCTCACCGAAAATCAGTGTCTTCGTGCTAATGGTATGCCCCAAGCTGGATTGGCACAAAACATTGTCACTAGACATTTTGGTGATCATCGCAGCACGATAAAGTCAGTGTTGAGGCGTTTTATGCAATCTTGCAACACTAGCGACCGCGCAGAGCTGTTAATGTCAACGTTCAGGTCATCAATGTGTGACATCACGTCAGCAAGATAACCATATAAAGCTGGTGCATCTGCTAGATCGATTCCAGACAACAAGTCTCACTGAAAGAATCACCCTGCGATTACGACCAATCAGTTCTAGAACAGTCCACAATAGACTTCGTGATCCTCACATCGACGTCCAGCAATCCGTCCAATTGTGCTGCTTCGGCGGCACCGTGCTGATAGACTGATGTGGTGTAGACGTCATTTGAGATTCCGAAGACAGGATTGGGCCAAAATTCTGCTCACATGAGTCCCGTTTCCACTTAGGCAGCAGTGATGGCCGATCCTGAATTTACCGCCGCGTAGGAGAATGTTTTGCAAACGCTTGTGCTATTCTACGTCGATCGTTTTGTGGAGACAGTGGTATGGTTTTGGGAGGTATAAGAGAACGCCACAGGACACCATTAGTTGTCGTCGCCGGAAATTTGACCGGAATACGCTATCGGCATGACATTGTTCAGCGCTATGTTATTCCGTTCATCCAAGCTCAGACCAACAACGTCATATTCCAGCAGAACAACGCTAGACCACATGTTGCGCACGTCTGGGATGAAATGGAACGACGGTTATGTAATCTGCTAAATCAGCCAGTGACGTTAGCGGAAATGGATCCGGCAGTGATGCGTATCTGGAAGAATATTCCACAAGCATTTTTTAATACATTGAATAGATCAATGCGTCGTCGTTGTCAATCCTGCATCAATGCAAATGGTAGACACACACGCTACTGACTTTGTTAATGTCCAAAACACCATGGTGTTGTTCAAAACATCTATCCAATGAATTCAAGTGACGCTAAATGTTATTCGTCTTATTGTTTGATGAAAAATGAAATATTTTAAAATATACTGTATACAATAAATAACTTTTTGTTTTGATATTGATATTTAATTTAGTTTTTAATAAGTTCTTTTTTCCATTAGTATATTTCTATTATTTTTTGTTCTAAGTAATTGAGAGGCATGAAATTAATCCACATAGCATGATAGTAAACACAGATGTTATGTATTTTATTTTACCTGTTATCTGATAAATTAAATTCCGCCTACCTCTATATTGGCATAACAATAATGAATGGCTATTTGTAACAGATGTGAACCCGTCGTGAATCTTCTTGATTGTCATATTGAACTTTGGGGGAAATAAGATAGCTAATGGTGAGTATAACATTTGTTCTTATTTATAGAAAATAAAGACAAATATGAGATTTCTTTAACGAAGTATTATTCTGTACTGGCTAATGTAATGACGGTTCGCAGTGATTCAACCAAAGAAATGCACAGCATGTCCCAAGGTGGTGTATAAGGGAAGCCCCCTCTCGATAATGAGTTGCTAGACCATAATATAGAAGCCTATATGGAATCTCTTTAAGGCAGTAAAATCTTTCAAAATCTTATAGTTACAACTGACAATTTCAGGCAGTGAATTATGCTTAACTATGCGTTTTATTAACAGTTATGAACGGGTAATGACTTATCTAGCGTAGTATATCTAGCATTGATGACTATCATCAACAGGGCAAAAAAGAAAGAAATGCTACATTGTTAGGGTATTGTTATATTAAAATGTGTGATTTACGTGTAACAAAATGTTATCCGTGTTTTTAATTTGTGTAAATGAAAAACTACATTCTAATAATATGACACATTATTATTATATTCACATTCCATCATATTTCACGAAAGCAAATCACACAATGGTACGAATCTGAATCAAACCTATAATCGTTTTTTAAAGATTAAGCCCCACGCTCATAGTTTAATTTTTATCTGGCACATCAGATAATTTATCGCAACAGTAATGTTTGACTTAATCACACACGAAAGGCCATCTAGGATTAACATTTCTGATTATCATTGATAAATATGTAAAGAAACGAGTTATCCACATGACTCCGCCCTCACAAAGCGTATTGCTGTGAAAATTACTGTTGATAGGTGCGACAAATTCTTTGTCGCAGTTCCGCAAATATTTGATAGGGTGAAAACCGTAGCCCTATGGTCCGCCAAAAAAAAAAAAAGACTATAAAGGGCTACGGTTCTGCAGCTACATATCACTGATATTCACATACAAAATAAAAATAACGATGTTACCTACAGATCCCTGATATTGACATACAAAATAAAAATAATGATGTTATCTACAGATCCCTGAATGACATACATAATAAAAAATAACGATGTTACTTACAGATCCCTGATATTGACATACACCATACCAATATTGATGCTATCTATAGATCACTGATATTGACATGCAAAATAAAAATAAAGATGTTATCTACAGATCACTGATATTGACATAAAACATACCAATAATGATGTTATCTATTGATCACTGATATTGACATACAAAATAAAAATAAAGATGCTATCTACAGATCACTGACACTGACATACAAAATACCAATAGTGATGCTATCTATAGAGCCATTGAATTGACATACAAAATGAAAATAATGATGTTATCTGCAGATCACTGATATTGACATACAAATAAAAATAATGATGCTATCTACAGATCCCTGATGTCAATTAAATAAAATGTGCAAAGCAGATGATAAAATGCTCGTACAAAGTAAGTATGCACAACAACAATGTATTGATTTGATTTGATTTTTGGTGTTTAACGCCACTGTCAGCAATATTTCAGCTATATCATGGCGAACAATTATAGTGATAGAACAAGCCGGAGTACCTGGTGAGAACCGCCGACTATGAGCAAGTAACTGATAAGCTTTAACACTTGCGACTGTGAGTCGCGTGCACCCATTTTTGTAATTTACAAAGCCGGGCGCGAATCCACACCGCATTGGTGATATGCTTGCATGGGTTATTAGGTAATCCAACTACCTAACTCATTGAGCCACCCGGGCCCTCGTATGCAATGTATAATGTGCGCATCAAATAATATAATAGGCACAAGATTATGAGATATCCTCACACAATGATATAATGTACTCACCAAATAAATACAAAGTACTCACTAAATTATAGAAGATGTACAAAGACTAATAAAATAATCGTTCAAGGCAATACAAATGTGCGTACCATACAAAGACGTGCACACAAGAAATAAAATGTGCTCACTTTCTAAACATAAAGTGTGACCAAATAAATAATATGTGCCCACAAAATATTATAAGGATCGGATGATCTATTGTCATCATTTCTCGCCTGTCGTCGTAACGATGAAATATATATTTCAGGGTAATGGCTAGTGTCCTATGTGAACCGTGTAACGAGCGAGGTAACAGGAAGACATCTGTCAGTTGGTGTGTTAACTGTGAGGAATCACTATGCACGGACTGTACAGAGATTCACCGAGCCATGAAGATATCCCGAAGTCATCATCTTATTGATATATCTAAAAAAACAACCGAAACCCAAATACCCACCCAATCCTGTCTGAAACATGATGAATTACCATTCGAATACTACTGCATTGATCATGATGTCATTTGCTGCAAGGAATGTCTTGTCGAGTCTCATCGCACATGTGAAAAGACAATGTCCATAGAAATAGCGTCCAAGGGAGCTAAGCGATCACAATCGTTAATAGATTCCTCCAACCTTGTAAAACAAGTATTGGAAGCAGCCACTGGGTTTACCAAAGATAGAAGAGAGCACATTGAAAGTCGCAATGACGAGATAAAACAAGTGAAAGACAGAGTCACAAATGTAAAACAAGGATGGATTAGTTATTTAGAATCGCTTGAGACTTCTTTATTAGAAAATTTACATAGACAAAAAGACACAGTTGTCGAAAATGTACAAGAAGAAATAGTTGAAGCGAAACATATTGAAGAACACCTAATTAAACAGAAGGACGCATTTGAATTTGTACAGAAAGACGGATCCGACAAGCAGGCATTTCTTCTATCCCTAACTTTAAAAACAGATCTATTAGATGTAGAAGAAAAAATAGCAACTTTAACAGAAAAGGCAAAATATTCAACCTTTAAGTTTGAAGCCAATGAACCGTGCGATACAATGAAATCAATCGGATCCATTAATATAGTAGAAAATCCATGCGAACTGACGTTTGTTCCCGTTAAAATGCGTCAATCACAAATGCCAGTTGTAGGTAGACATCAGATGTCGCCATTCACCCATGATTGTGATATTTGCATCAGTCCTCGGCATGGCGCGGTATATCTATACGGCATTACGGTAATAGATAATAACATGCTAGTACTATGTGATTACAATAACTACAGACTACTGGTTTATAACAATAACAACCAGTACCAGTATCAGAACAACAGCAAATATGAACCAAGTGATATAGCTACAATACCTGGTAGTAATATGGTGGTGTTGTCTTCTTTTAGCAGTGACTATATACAAATCATAGATATAGTTAGAAAGAAGGTAAATAATGAAATACACATTACTGGATCACTATGAGGAGGTGTGGCAGCTTCGAATACTAACTTATTTGTTGGTGGTGAAGGTTCAATACACGTTTTAGATCACGAGGGCAATCCGATTCGAAATATAAAAACGAAATCAGAAGACCGTAGACCGTGGTACATTGACATATGTAGTAGTGGTAGCATATGTTACAGTGAAGACGATTCTTTGTATTGTATAAAACCTGATGGTGAAGAAGTTTTTACCTATAAATCACCTGATCTACGTGGTACACAAGGTATTACAACAGATAACCATGGCAACGTATACATAGTAGGTCGTGGTTCTAACAACATACACAGACTTAGAGATGATGGTACATTTATAGATATTATACTGAAGGAGGAAGATAATATCAAACGTCCAGTAACATGTTGTTTTAATAGAAAATGCAGAAAGTTGTATGTTGTAAACCACATTGGTGGAGTCATTTCTGTGTTAAACGTTGTATAATGGTGACTGTAAACCGGGACAGCGCGAAGAAATAGCTGTTGGCGGAGCAAATGTTCAGATTGTTCATATGCTTTTAATACGGTTATCTCGAGGAGGAAAATCAATGATACATAGTTTCACAATTACTTTTGGAGCAAAATATTTGACAGACATGGTTTCTAGTGTTCCTCCCTACGAATCTTTAAGAATTGAAAAAAGATATTCGTTGTCAGTCTAAAATCTGAAAAAATAACTTCGAAAATTCAAATTTCTGAGGTATGTGGTCATTAGATCACGTTGGTTATGTGACACATAGTTTCATAAATCTGCTGTTCATATCAATAATGATAATGGCCCACGGAAGGTTGTATTGGCCCGAGGCAACGCCGAGGGTCAATACAACCTTCCGAGGGCCATTATGACTTAACCGAGGACATATAACCGGTCCATTATGAAAACACCAATTTCTTAATACTTTTATTAATCAGTCAATTTCAATTTTAGGTAATCTTCATTCTTTTTGAAGAAGGCCATAGTATTGACCGAAATGGTAGGCTATAGCTTTTTATCATTTTTCAATAGTATTATTTAAATATTAAAATTTTGAAATGTTATGAAAACTGAAATTTGTAAAACTTTTTGAAAATTTTATCATTTTGATTTTTTTTTTGAAAATTTTGATATCTTATGAAAATTTTGAATTTTTTTGAAATTTGTGAAATATTGAAATTTTTTGAAAATCTTGAACTTTAAAAACATTTTTTTTTATTGATTTTAGAATTTAGAAATTTTATGAAAATTTTGCTTTAAGGTGCAAAATTGGACCCACATTTTATTAAAAAATAATTCTTGACATAGAATAAAAACAATTTACTAATTTAATTGTTATATAAACTCATTTTCAAAAAAAAATATCTTTCAGTGAAATTTAATACGTTATGACGTCATAATGACATCATAATTAGACGGATAATGGTAAAAATGGACTATAAACGACACATTTCAAGTACATTTTAGCTATTTTATATTCCTCCACAGTCTTCCACCAACACCAAATTGAGCAGTTGCATAGAGCATAGAGGGTAAATGATTGAATCAAAATATTTTGTTGGTGGAGGGTTGTGGAGGTTGTTAAATATTGATTTATTTATAAAATCAATATATTCACTTTTCTGATTGCATATGTACATCGTATGAGACCATTATACACAATCTATGTACATTTTATGATTCATTTCAAGGAATGAAATTTATCAGTAAATAACTAATGTTTCTGTAAATAATTGTATTGAATATAAATACAGTTTTTGTACATTGAAACCAGGAAGGAAACTCAGTGCATGGCATGCGCTGAGTTTTCCTCCTAGTTTCAATATCGTCAATGCGAGAAAAGGGACTTGGACTGTAGGAGCCCTATATGGCCTCGTATTTAATGAATAATGAATTTGAGAAAATACTTGATTAAAATTTGATGTGTTTTATTTTATAGACGACATCATACGTTTGATGTTAAAACTCATTCCCAACAAAATCGGTACGTATTTAACGTCATTGTGACGTCATGAGCGTAATTTGTTCACTGTATTTCGTGAAATTTTGACTATATTTCGACGGTTTTCGAAGAAATTAAGCACCTCTGCAGTCTTGCACCAGAAATATATTTTAACAGATTATTAAAATTAATAAAACACAAATACTGTTAATTTTTGGTGCACGACTGTGGAGGTATTAAAGTTCTTAAAAAGCGACGGAAAATGTTTATATAATACAAGCGCTTAGGGACGGACTATTTAACTTCCAGGGGGGGGGAGGGTTATGTTTTTGTTCTAAAAAAATATTCTGATTCCCAATGTTGCTGAAAAAAATATTCTGATTTTGGTGGAGAAAAAAAAATAATCTGAATCAGAGTTTTTGTCATATAACCTAACGTTAAATTCTGGAAAAAAATTCTGAACGGAAAAAAAACCCATAACCCCAAGTTGAATGGTCGGTCCCTTAAAGATGAAGTTTCGAGGTTTGAGAAGCACGACATTTGTTATCTTTGCCGTAAGAAAACCATGGTATGTCGGCACGTAATATTATACAAGATAAAAATAAAATAAACACAACTTCATTCAAAATAGTTTTTTTTTCATAAGCCACCAATTATTGATTCTATATTTTCTTACGGGATACAGAGATAGTTTTAATACCCATCGCTGTTACCTCTAAAATGAAGTAAAACAGTTTGATCCTAAAGGAGTAGATATTTTTGGGCACAATCCGACATATCATTAATTACTTATCCGAAAATTTTATTTCGCTTAGACATGGGGTTAGTTGATCATCCCGCTCATAGAAGGAACGATATGAAAAAAAAAAAAAAACCGGAACCGAATTTTTTTCAAGGGAAAATATGTTCATTCTTTTACTTTTTCTAAATGTATCAATTAAATAGAAACTAGAACTGTACAACCACAAACAAGCATTTTTACGTTCGAATAGATAAACCTAAATACAACAATCTGGATTAATTGATAACCAGAGGCTCCCAGGATCCTGTAATCGCTCACCTGGATCAAAGTTGCTTTCAATAACAATGCAACTGAACATTAAGTTTTACATGTTCTATCTGAAGCATCCACTTTAGTCGGAGATAGAAAACAGGGGGGAAACATGCAACTTGAAGCTGTATTTGTGCCATTTTACTCACCTCCAAGGAAACCGCAAGTTTATTTCCTCAAAACAACTAACTATAATAAATGATTGTACAACACTTTCTTCAGTGTACAGAACAAAATAGTTTCATAAATGCCCTTCCTTACGATCCAAAACATTTGACTCCAAATGGTCACACATGGCTTACAGTTGCAAAGTCAAAGCTGATATTGTTGACAAAAATGATTACACAATGGTTGATGGACGGATCATTGCGTACAATTCCGACAGAGGTCTACCCAATGACCAATATATCAAGATTTTGTATCAAATGAGCAAGTAGTTCCAAAAGAAGACTTTAAAAAGAATTTCATAGGATTAAAAAAAAAGAAAAAGGTGTGATGGGCAGGACTATCTGATACAATTCTTAAAGGGCCACATAAAATGAACATTCCTCAAAATTTGGTTCCAATAGAGCAGATAAGATGATTTTTATGTGAATTTCCCATAGGGTCCTATGTTTAATCGAGATTGGCTGTGGCGGCCATCTTGGTGGGAGAGCGCGACTTCCGGACACAATTTTGAAAGAGGACCATCCAGTGACTATTCCATCAATTTGGTTCTAATTAAGCTACTGGTTTCAGACAAGATGGTTTTATGTGAATTTCCCATAGGGTCCTATGTTAAGCTAAGTTCGGCTGTGGGGGTCATCTTGGTCGAAGGGCCGAACCGCCAAACACATTCTTGGAAGAGAACCATCCAATGACCATTTCATCAAAATTTAGTTCTTATTGAGCAAATGGTTTCAGACAAGAAGATGTTTATGGGAATTTCCCATGGGGTCCTATGCTAAATTAAGTTCGGCTGTGGCGGCCATCTTGGTCGGAGGTCTGAAATGCCGGACACAATTTTGGAAGGGGATCACCCATGGATCATTTCAGCAAAGTTTGGTTGAGATTGGCTCTGTAGTTTCAGAGGAGAAGATTTTTTTTTAAATTTACATCCCCTTTTTTTTCTATTTTTAGCTTGGTGGGCATCTTGGTTGGAAGTCGGGATCACCGGACACAATTTTGGAAGGGGCCATCCAAGGACCATTCCATCAAAGTTTGGTTGCAATTGGCCCAGTGGTTTCTGAGGAGAAGATTAAAATGTGAAATGTTGACGGACGGACGACGGACGAAAAGTGATGGCAATAGCTCACATGACCTACAGGCCAGGTGAGCTTAAAAAAAAATATTCGATTCCCGGAGACGACGGAATTTTTATTCTTAGGATTTATAGTACTCAAACGACTATACCTGCATAGATCATAAATATAAAAACTATGTAGATCTAATAATAAGATGTCTAATGGCGAGTGGAAGAAATGTTCATTTTGGATAGAGAACTTCCAATTTTCTCTGTAATCATTTCTCGTTTTTATAATTTTCATATTAATACATTCACTTAGAGTAGATCCGTGGCTATTAACGGATATTGCGGTGTATTGGCTACTTCAGAATGCGTTCCATTCCTTTGGGTTCAAACGACAAAGCGTCTACGATGCATATAATTATTTATTGAATGGAACATTTCCTTTCTGGTTGTCCTGCTTTTCGAACCAAAGCATGATTTCAATTGGTGTATTTTCTGGTGACCGCATAAAGGATACTCGCCCAGCAAAAATCGTCTGCATCAGTTTACCACATAAATTTATCCATCTTAGTCAAGATTTCGTGTTGTGAATGCAATGTCTTATAAATCAGAAGTATGTTTTAAAAATCCATATTTGCCGTTTTATCTTCAAAGAATTCACTAATAATCAGGCGTTATTTTTTCTATTATCCACCGTCGATACAGCATTATGTAATAAAGTTTGTCAGTGACTTGTGGCAGGTCGGTAGTTTTCTCCGAGTACTCCGGTTTCCTCCACCAAGAAAACTGACCGCCAGATATAACTGAAATACTGATAAAGTGGCATTAAACACCATAACCATATAAGAATAGATTGTAAACCTCTACCATTATTTCCTGGTTTATTAATTAAACATCCTCCACAAGTGTGTTATCTCACAATTTTTATTCATTGTTCAAAAATAAAGAACCTCAACTCTAAATAGTGTGTTATTGATTTATTCCCTAAACAGACAGATATTACACATACAGTTTAATCTCAGTATGCAGAGACTTCTGGGGCATTCAATATATGCATGGCAATCATGTTTCTGGAGAACTCGCCGTGCGACCCTAATGTTCAATGTGAATTCAAAACTTGAACTGTAGTCAAGAAAAGTACAATGTTCATAATGTATTGTATTTAATTTTATCGCTGTTTATCTTTATTATTTACTACAAAGACATTAAGAGGGAGACAGACCATGTTTTCTGGACAAACATTTTGAACTGTGTTTGCTATGTCTGAAGCCAAGTCAACATATGTAACAAAATAATGTAATATAATAATTTGGCATACATAAAATAACAAATGGCTTCCTCTAGGAAAACGCCGACTTTATGTGAAAGGGACACCAGACAGCTGTGAGGAACGAATTTAATACACCCCTTAGCGCGGGATATAAAGGACACACTTCTTACACGTAAAAAACAAGTTGCAGAAGATTCTGATAGCAACAGTTTATTAGGAGTGTTGTTATTGGCCTGTCACCAAGGCAAAATAATATCTACCATCTCCTCTTTTTCTAGTGGCAATCAAAACAATTATACATAGACCCATGATCGCGACACACATTTTACATTTTGGAGAAGACTTCATAAGTTTGTTTAACTTGTGTCTGATCCATGTTGTCTATTTAAAGGGACATTAGCTACGATTTTGACCAAAAAATGGTATGTTTTGGAAATTGGTAAATAGCTTTAAAATGATGAAATAAAGGTAAATATTTCACATTAAACAGCTTATTGAACTACTTTCCGCCTTTTGAGAACGAAAATTACCATCGATTACTTATTTGCTTGCAAGGAAATAATTTGACCTCGCTTTTTCCGTATGCAATTGACCTGACTAGTGACAGATAAAAACGAATAATTTGTATTTTGTTGCTTATTAACTGCCAACTTGCATGGTTCTTTGTCCGTAATTAACACCGACTAAAAGCAGATTCCCAAAAAAAGAAGAAATAAGTGCATTGTTGTACTGATTTAATGACGATTCGACAAACTCCGTAAACAATGCCGATAATTAATAAGATGGGGTCCATTTCTTGATCGATCTCAAAATACGAGCAGTTGCATCTTTTTTCCCCAATGCACGTACATTTCATAACAATTATAAGTTACAGAAACACGTTTTATTAAGGCATCAATCATGTCAAATATTTACGATTTTGGCAGCTAATGCCACTTTAATTGGAATATAAAATATGTTTAACCTAAAACACATTTTACCTACATGATTTATATATATTTTATGCCTGTATCTTAATCTTTTCCCATAATATTAAACAAAAAGTAAACAATTCAATTCACAATGTTTTGTTGTCCTAATCACTATAAACAATGTTCAGAATCTGTTTTTACAGCAACGTATACTCATTTCTCCATTGTACGACATCACAGTTTTATAAAAGCTACATTGAAATACGTCCTCGTCAAAATCTTAAACCTCATCATCTTAGGTTTAGTAACAATCTTTTGTTTTGTTTATTTTAGTTTTTATCTTTTAAGAACATCTTATTTTCTGCTTTGTTTTTCAAATTTTTGCAAAACAATATTTTTTTGTGTTTTTGAAAAAGGTACACCGTGAGATTAAGACGAAAGATAAAGCAATTTAATCGTTTCATCCTGTTTGTAAACATTTTAGGAATTTTACAACCTTTGTTCTTCCAAGATTCTAATGAGGAAGAAAAGTGGGATCCGTTTCCACGGAAAAGAATATTTTGTTATCTTGTAAATTGCTTTCTTTTTTTATAAAGTGTTCATTTAGTTGAAAAGGGTTTTGTTTTTATTGTTTCTTAAATGAACACTTTAAGCTTGTAGATTTCGGAGTTCAGATAAGAAAACAAATATTATTTTCCCACTTAGCAAATTTACTTTAACCAAATATAAAGAAATAACAAGATATAACATATTCTCGTTAAATTCTCATCTGCATTTTAAAAACGATTCTTGTTGTCAAAACCAAGATGTTTTTTTTTATTTCATTGGTTTATGTAAAGATAGTTTAAACAGTTGACCAATAGCAACACAACAATCAAGCATCTCTCACCTCAAACAATTGAACATACAAAAAGACCTGGTCAGATTTCAGATGCAATAAGATAGTGAAATACTACTCATTTTATTCCCCTCAATAAAGGCCACCCCTCTTATAAGGGCACTTTTTCATCGTATGGCCTGATAAGAGGGAGGCAACTATCATCAAATTCTTTTTAAAATCCACAATACCTACATCTAAAAGCTGTCTATTTATTTAATTAAATAACACAACTTTTATTTTTTGTTATTAATTCGTTTATTACATTATTTACAATATATTTTCTATATGTATTATATGCATGCCCAGAATGATCATTATACTATGTGAATTTATTGTATTAATGGGAGAAGACTTCATAACTTGGCCAAACTTGTGTCCTATCCCTTTTGTTAATTTAACAAATACAATCATCATAAACTAAATTAAATAACATTTTATCAATAGTGTCGATTTCTTAAAACAAATAAGGTATGTGCATAAATAGAGAACAAAAAGACTTTTGAACATGGCAACACTGACCGATGATGGCGAAATGGCAAACAGAATTATTAATGATGGGTTTGCAGAGAATGCAGTATATCATGGTACTTGTATGATAAATTACTTACAGAATTAAGGACGATAGTGAAGACTATTTAACAACTGAACATGATTACTTATTTCAATTCTTCATTTCAACTCTCAAAGATGACTTGCTAACTCACAAAGAGATATTCACTTTAACCCAACTGCTAGAACTTTTTTTTCTGATTTTCTGCCCTCTGATCGAAAGGAAATTTGCACATCACACAGACTACAACAGAAATTAGAAAGATATATTGGTGATATGATAACAATACAACCACAGCATTGGTCAGTGAAACCAAATAAGACAACTCTTCAGGCGATGTTTTCAACATTTTGTAAACATATTCTGAAAAAAAGCAGAGGTAGCGTCACATCCAGTAAGAGCGTGAAGGGAGGGTAAAATCATTCATTTGACTCTTAGGTTATTTAGTAGAAATACCACAGTGAGAACGCGGACGCGGACACCCTTGTTTATTGAGTTTCATTATTTTTGTTTTTGTTTTTTTAAGATATTCATTGTAATACAATGATACGTCGTAAGTTCTGTATTCTGAAAAAAAATCAGTGCTTTTCATTACCTGACTTTGTGGGTCTGCTGTGAGGAAATAGATGTACATATTTACTAACTGTATTTATTTCTGAAAAGCACATATTGTGAATACATTTTGGAGAAAATGTTATCGACTTCTGAGGTGGGGCCGATTTTGACCCTTATAGCCCCCAGTCCTTTTATGAAATTTTTGAAATTTTTAGGTAATCTTCATTCTTTTTGAAAAAGGTCACAACGGACCGGTCTATTATGGCTTTTACCGTTCCATTATGGCCATAATGGACAGATAAAAGTCATAATAGACCGGCAAAGCATTTTGGAGGAAAATAATGTTCTTGCCGTATACATACAAACCAGTCTGTAGTATTCATAGTATAACCTACTGGTTAATAATGTATCTTTATTAACCAGTAGGTTATATTATGAATACTACAGACTGGTTTGTAATTATACAAGAACATTATTTTGCTCCAAAATGCTTTGCCGGTCTATTATGGCTTTTAAAGCCATAATGGACCGGGATAAAAGCCATAATGGACCGGTCCATTATGGCCTTCTTAAAAAAGAATGAAGATTAACTAAAAATTTCATAAAATTTAAAAATTCTAAAATCAATAAAAAAAAAAATTAAAAAATTTTATAGTTCAAAATTTTCAAAAAAATTCAATATTTCAAAAATTTCTAAAAAATTCAATATTTCAAACATTTTAAAATTTTCAAAAAAAAAATTTCAAAATCATAAAATTTTTCAATAAGTTTCAAAAATTTCAATGTTCATAAAATTTCTAAATTTTAATATTTAAATAATATTGAAAAATGATAAAACAATTATAGCCTACATTTCGGTCAATACTATGGCCTTCTTCAAAAGGAATGACGATTACCTAAAATTTAAATTGCATGGTTAATAAAAGTATTAAGAAATGGGTATTTTCATAATGAACCGTTTATATGTCCTCGGTTAAGTCATAACGGCCCTCGGAAGGTTGTATTGGCCCTCGGCGTTGCCTCGGGCCAATACAACCTTCCTTGGGCCATTATGACTAACCTTGGACACATAACTGGTCCATTATGAAAACACCCATTTATTAATACTATATTATAGGACGTAGATGTTTAGCATTGTATATTTATAGGAAGTAGAAGTTTATTATGTTATCTTCATAAGACGTAGACGTTTATTATTGTATCTTTATAGGACGGAGATGTTCATTGTTGTATCTTAATAGGACGTTGACGTTTATTCTTGTATCTTTATAGGACGTATACGCTGATTATTGTATCTTTGTAGGACGTTTACATTTATCATTGTATCTGTCTATGACGTAGATGCTTATTATTGTATCTTTGTAGGACGTAGACGCTTGTTATTGCATCTGTGTAGGACGTAGACGCTTATCATTGTATCTGTCTAGGACGTAGACGCTTATCATCGTATATTTATAGGACGGAGACGTTTATGGTTGTACCTTTGTAAGACGTAGACGCTTATTATTGTATTTTCATAGGATGTAGACGCTTATTATTGTGTCTTTGTAGGAAGTAGACGTTTATCTTTGCATTTTCATAGGAAGTTGAAGTTTATTATTTTATTTTCATAGGACGAAGACATTTGTTGTTGTATCTTTATAGCAAGGAAATGTTTATTGTTGTATTTTTATTTGAAGTAGACGCTTATCATTGTATCCTTTTTTGACGTAGACGCTTATCATTGTATCTTTGTTTGACGTAGCCGCTTATTGTTGTATGTTTGTTTGGCGTAGACACTTATTGTTGCAACTGTATAGGAGGTAGACTCGTTATATTAATAAATGACTTCAACAAAAATCAATTGGTTCTGCAATGACTGTAAAGAAGTAAGTCCTTTGGATTGTCAGGTGGCCAATGTCATACAAAAAACCCATATTTAAACATATAAATTTAATTAACAAACTATAAGAAATAAACATAAAACAGATGATATATGCAATGAAATTGTCTACACAATAATACAATATTCACCACACTGAACATAAACGATATTCATTCAACACACTGAACAAATATGGTATTTATTCAAAACACTGAATAAATACAATGCATATAAACGGTATGCATATTATAGCCGGAAATATACCATCTAGCACACACGTATTTCTGGTATGGTTAAACGTTGCGGTACTGTAGAAATTCACAAATTGGACTGGGTTGTTCCCCTTGGATCATTTATAAATACGGACGGATTTGATTTCACATAAATTGTAGATTTGAACTGATGACGAGGACACTAGAATGATTAAACTATCGCTTCACTGTTGTATCCAGCGAACCGTGACTAATATGAGTGCATAAATAAAATGTGTTCAGCACGGACTTCATGTTTAATATTTACGGACTCTTATATTCCAAATTTATGACGGCATCTTAACGATAATAATATCACCTATACTGGGCGTTGTGACATCAATTTATGTACACCAAAATCGGTACCATTTCAATACAGACACCATTTACACGGCTAACAACTTTGCTAGAAGCATACCAAAAACCAGGCATAAAAACCCCTTCAAAATAGATATTGAACCCACACATTACTTACATTGTCTATACATTTGCATAATTTGTTAATTTCCGGACATTTTGGACCGCGAGCAAGAAATCACATCTCGACAGCAAAATTGACTAAAATTAACCATAAATAAAGCAAAAAGACTTACCTGAGCGTAATGAACCTTTGCCTATGAATATCCATGTCCTGAATTTGACAATTATAATACTCAAACTGCATGTTCTTCACAAAGCGTGTGCTTCACCTAAAACCATGTGCCGACTGACAATATATCTCACCTGGGCAATTTATGCAGTGTGCGATCCCGAGATTTACGACTTTACCTGTTGGGTCTGTTTGATTTGAATTTACCTATTCGGTCTGTTCGATTTGAATTTACCTGTTCGGTCTGTTCGATTTGAAAATATCACCGGCGTCTAGGAAAAATTTACATTTTAAATTATCCAGTATATAATATATTAATACATAATGCAAGTTCGTTACAATGACAATGGCACCAAATCCGGTATATATGGGTAAAATAGAAGTATTAATGAGGATACAAATATCCAAATAAAACAATTATATGAAAATCTTCAAGATACTAAAGGAGTAATCGAAAATGTTCAAGTAGAAAAAGGACAAACAACACAATGGTCATAAGAAAAAGGACAAACAACACAATGGTCATAAGAAAAAGGACAAA
>MJUT01025445.1:27481-45911 GCA_002080005.1 Gigantidas platifrons
AAGGACAAACAACACAATGGTCATAAGAAAAAGGACAAACAACACAATGGTCATAAGAAAAAGGACAAACAACACATTGGTCATAAGAAAAAGGACAAACAACACAATGGTCATAAGAAAAAGGACAAACAACACAATGGTCAAAAGAAAAAGGACAAACAACACAATGGTCAGAAGAAAAAGGACAAACAATACAATGGTCATAAGAAAAAGGACAAACAACACAATGGTCATAAGAAAAAGGACAAACAACACAATGGTCATAAGAAAAAGGACAAACAACACAATGGTCAAAAGAAAAAGGACAAACACCACAATGGTCATAAGAAAAAGGACAAACAACACAATGGTCATAAGAAAAAGGACAAACAACACAATGGTCATAAGAAAAAGGACAAACAACACAATGGTCATAAGAAAAAGGACAAACAACACAATGGTCATAAGAAAAAGGACAAACAACACATTGGTCAAAAGAAAAAGGACAAACAACACAATGGTCATAAGAAAAAGGACAAACAACACAATGGTCATAAGAAAAAGGACAAACAACACAATGGTCATAAGAAAAAGGACAAAGAATGATGTACAATACACTATGCAGAAAGCAAGATTGATCACGAACCCCAGAAAGCAGTGCTCCGGCAAGGTAAGTAGTTTCCACACAAACATAATTTATACTGGAATCGTGCTTGGTACCAGAATATGTAAATAAATAAAAAAAACACACTACACTGTCGGAACAATTCCAAAATCACATGTCAAAGACGTAGAAAGAGGTAAAATGGATACCCCTAACACACAAATATATGAACGCTCACTTTCCTGGCTTGGCAAAGGCACTTCAATAAAAAGAAAGTGGCGGGGTGAAACTTGTATTATTGGTAGAAACCGCCTGTCCTAGTGAAATGGTGTGGTCATGCAAGCACCAACCTTCACATATTACAGGGCAAACAGCGTTATTGTGTAGAACACTATAATCTTTAACATTATGCGCAATATAATATATTCAATCTTCGGACACATAAGTTGTCATATAGTTGTCTAAGGGAATCTACCAATCATATATATATAGCTTTAAAATGACATACCAGTGAAACAATGATTAATATTAAACAAAAAACATTTTATTTTGCTAATACAATTTTTCGTCATCTGTAAGCAACTGACATATTACTTTTCAACAACGTGTCGATATCTTCCGAAAATATTTTTGGAAGATAAAATATGACCATTCTTTACAAATCCTTGATTTAATAGGTTAGTACTCAGAATACTGTGACATTGTAAAAAGTCTGAATATAAACTGTAAACTCGATCGTAGCGTATGAATTGTGATTGATTGATTGATTGATTGATTGATTGATTGATTGATTGATTGATTGATTGATTGATTGATTGATTGATTGTGCTTAACACCACTTTCAGCAATATTTCAGCCATATCATGGCGACCAGTTTAAGTTGGGGAGGGGGGAGGCGAGATGCCGAAGTACATGGAGAGAACCACCGACCATGGGCAAGCAATTGGTAAACTTTATCATTTGTGACTGAGAGTCGAGTGCTCCTTTTTGTAATTTACAAAGCCGGGCGACAACCTACGCCGCATTGGTGATAGGCTTGTATGAGTTGCTAGGTATTGCAACTAACTACCTCACTGAGCCACCCGGGCCCTATACATTTTGAAATATAAACTTATGTGCCAGAGTTGTTGGTGTATTCCTATCAAGGTGTGGAAAATGTATGATGGCAAAATTGAAGTCATCTCTTCTGTGATAAAGTCTGGAAGACAGTTGACCATTGGTGTCAAATTTGAAGTAACTGTCAAGTAATGGGGCAGGAGAAGCTGTTTCTGTTGTTTCTTGTATCTGAAGTGTCTTAGGAGTATATTAATCGACTCCATTTTGTGTTATTAATTGACAGAACATGATTAGTATACCTGATAGTAAGATTAAAGGCTTTTGCTTCTGTAACTGTTAATCTTTGATAGATGTACGTATCAACGCAGCCTCGGGGGAGTATATGAAATGATAAACAAAGACAGGAACACAATTTGTTCCCATAGGTACGTCGATGATTTGTTGAAACATGTGCTCTCCGAACTTAAATAAATACAAATAACGAAAAATGTACGCAAAAATCGTAATTACAAACGTGACGACATCAACAACACGTACTTTTTTAAAAACGAGGAGTGCGTAAAATATGTGCTTTAAAAGTGTTAGCAGTTTCAGCTCTACTGGTGACAAATGTCGTGTTACTTTAGTTACAAACCGTTTTATCTGTCACGAGAGAGGATAGAACGAATTGTGATTACGACAAATAGAACATATTCGTGTTACACATATATTATGTAAACGTTAATCAAGTCATTATATCGCCAGTAAAAATTTCCAAGCGGATCTATGGTGATTTGTCACACAGATATTCGTAAACGGTTAACTATGTCAAGTTCGCGACGGTAAAACTTTCGAAGTGACGAAGAACTTAACTACTAGAAACCAATGGGTAGCTTCCTTGTTAACAGCAACAATGGAGTATCGTATCAACTGAGATATATATACTCTATATAGAGGTGATAATGTAAGTCAGGGGAAAAACTTGATTATATATTGTTACATAGAGTACGCTCCACCACTGAGAAAGTAGATATTACACAATTTAACTATATATGATCGACAAGGAATCGAGTGATATATTTATATATATATATATATATATATATATACAATTGTGTTGTCTGTTCTTCTTCGATATACGAATTATGATTACCTCTTTGGTATCTTCATACTTACTCTTCTTGCTTCAGTGAATTAACATGATAAAATCCAACTAATCGTGCTGATCTAGTACAAAGCAGATATCATCATCATCTCATTGAAAATTAACCTTTTCTTTACATGACAGCTAAGAAGAGTTTGCAGATTCCAAAGGGGCAATCAGAATTCTTATATCGAATAAGAACAGACAACACAATGGCCAAAAGAAAAAAGACAAAAGGACAAACAACGATCTACAAAATATACATATAAAACAAAAGATCGAGTAAAACGAACCCCACTAAAAACCGGGGATGAACTGACGTGCTCCGGAAGGGTAAGCAGTTCCTGCTCCACTAGTGGTACCCGTCGTGTTAATCTAGTTACAAACCCGGTAGTAAGTCACGAATGAGGAGAGGAACGGGAAGTGCTTACGACAAGTGGAACATATCCGTGGTCATTTTTTTAACCGATATTCCATAACGGTCAACCAAGTCATGGTGGCGACCGTAAAATTTTCGAAGTGATGACTTCAACTTTACCAAAGCGAACTCTTGGTTCAGTAGTTTCCTTGTTAGCAGCATCCCTCTATCAAGGAAATCCTGATAGGAACCACAAGCTCTGGAATATCGTATCATCTGAGAGATATATACTCCATATGCAAGTGTTGCTGGAATGCTGCTACATATAAATGAAAAGTTAACAATGGGAAACTTAAAATCTTCGCTTTTGTCGTAAAGTTTCGTTCTTAATCGACTCTCATTGTCGATTTCGAGGTGTAGGCCAAGATATGAAGCAAACCTATCTGGATCTGTTGTATGCTTTATTTCAAGCTCAATGGAATAGATGCGATCAAGAAAATCACCAAACCTATAATTATTTAGTGAAATGACATCATCTATTTGGCGGAACGTGAAATTAAAATGCTCTTTCGTCGCTAAGCAGAAATCACTCACTCAAATTATCAAGATCTCACTCATGCAAATTACCAAGATCTGAACACTTGTTACATAAAACAACATCAAGACATCGAGTTGCATAGAGTATCACACATTCACCTTTTATGAATTAAATCAGTTATAAATTTCAGCAAGATACAATTTTTTTCAGAATTGAAATTAATCTATATTGATCCGTAGAAAGGCACGGGGATGTTTATTTGTATACCAACAATACAAGAGGCAAATTATCTATAGCTAAACAACCGTTATATGCATGTCTCAATATATTTTAGCATTCATGAAACATGCACTTGTTTATTTATGTGTTCATCCAGGTGGAACGAATATATTACATAGGTATATGTCATGCTTGAAATATCATACTATTTACATCTTCCATATTTGTTACACTATAATAATCCCACAGGTTAATGTACCGTATTAACTGTTGGATAACCATTCACGTATTTATTAAGAAACTGTCACACCCAGTACACATAGTATAACAACAACAATGATCATCATATAGTCTGTTTTATGTTTATTCTGTGGTTATTTGTTATCATGTTTTTTATCATTGTGGGAAAAAACCCATATCAATTAAAGTAGAAAAATGTTCAAGCAGTCAGAAACAAGTTTACATCTTAAAACGTTTCTAAGAAAACAATATGTTTGTACTAAATTTGATATGACACTGTACACGACATACCACATACATCCATATTTATATACATGTACTATACTGATGTTATTTTTTTTTACTACATCCTATCATTATGTATTGAGTAGTGAGTGAGTGAGTGTTCTTTAACGCTGAATGACATTTATTACAGTTACATCATAGCGAGAACAAGTTACACTCTATGAGATGATAATGATGTAAACTTTGTACTGGGTCAACATGCTTAGTAAGATTTGCAAAGTGATAAATCACTGACACAACAGTCCACATGTAGACATTAATAATACCCCAAAGGTTAATGTCCACGACTGGAACGACCTTCATCTAGTACCATGATAATCAACAGTATCAGACAAACGGAACTGTTTCACATATTTTGCATCGGACAAAGTAGGTTCAATTGTATAAAATGGGTCGGTATAATATGGAAACGTTTCAAAGAGTAATCAGAAGCCAGCAATTGAAGGAAAATTGCTAAAAGAGAAAAAGACAAACAATGCATATGGAGTACATATTTCTTAGCTGATAATCCACAGCTTGTGGTTCCTTGAGGAGTTCCTGGATAGAGGGTTGCTGCTAGCAAGGAAGCTACTGAACCAAGGGTTCATTTTGGTTAAGTTGAAGTCAACACTTGTCACTCTGTCACAACTGATCATGGATATTTTCCGCTTGTCGTAAGCACTCCCCGGTCCTTTCCTCATTCATGACTTATCACCGGATTTGTAACTAGATTAACACGATGGATGCCACTCGTGGAGCTGGAACTGCTGATCCTTTCGGAGCACCTGAGTTCACCTGATATTTTTAGTGGGGTTCGTGTTACTCGATATGTGGTTTTATGTGTATGTCTTGTAGATCGTTGTTTGTCATTTTGTTGTCTGCTCTACTTCGATTTACAGATTATGATTACCCATTTGGTACCTTCAATCTCTTTCAACAAAACACTACACAGAAAGTAAGATACGGCAGCATGAATCTTTAAAAGAAAAACAGAGATAAGCAGTGCTAGCTCCACTTATGACACCTGTCGTGTAATAATTAAATGAAACGAATGTCATGTGAAATAGAAATGTTATTTGACCCCCAGTATGCGGAAATAACAGAAGCCATCATGTCAAATCTGTCTTATACGACAAAAATGCTGTGAGAAGAGGTTAACAGCTGTTACCAACAGGAAAGACAAAATGTCTATGAGGAGAAGCAAAAAGTTGTTATCAATGCAGGGATGCTGAATGTTTGTTGAAAAAACATATCATGAAACATAACAAACATGTTGTCGTAACGTAAATTGTGCTTTGAGAATGTGCATGATTTGTGTATTGGAAAGAATATAGCAGAGGGAGAAACTAAGGATCCCAAAGAGGTAATCAAAACCGTAAAACGTAGAAGAACACAATGCAATGGTCAATAGAAAAAAATAGAAAAAGGACAAAACACTATGCAGAAAACGAAAGATCGAGCAATACAAACACAACTAAAACCTAGGGATGAACTGAACTGTTCCGGTGGGGGGGGGGGGTGTTAGCAGTTCCTTCAGTGTCAGTGGCACCAGTCGTGGTACTCTTGTTACACATCTGATAATAAAATGGTGTATACGGACACTACTGTATCTAATACATCTCACAACCTTTGTCGTGATAGACGTTTAATGAATGGAACGATAGTACCCCAACTATTAAACAGAGCCGACTGATCCATTGAAAATAATTATCTCAATCACTACAATGTCTATAAAGGTATGATAACATATTAATATATTACTAATGAATACCACTTTAGTTCGTTGCATCTCCTTTTTAGCATATAAGAAGTATTTAATAATTTATAAACCAGTATAATGATTGTATGTTCTATCAGCAAAAGTAGCATAACTCATTAACACAACAACAGTATGTTCTTATAATTGCATTTAAAATTTTTAATAAATCATGCGGTTTAAAACTAAGTACCGCATTATAAAACTAAAAGAAGAGGTTTGGGCACATCAAGCTAGTTTGATCCCGCCACATTTGATTGAAGTGCCTGTAACAAGTCAGAAGAGCTTTAACCTATGTTTCTATGAATTTTCGGCTGGACTTTGAAACTCCTCTGACAGTCTGATAAATATACAAACTAACTGATAGCAGATTAAATAAGGGTAATAACAAAATTACCGAACACAGAGCAATCTTCCAAAGATAAATTAAAAACTCATAAATCAATAAACAGACAAATCAGTCAACAACCGGGAAACTGGAAAACCGCAATGGCCCTGACTTGGTACAGGCATTTCTAAAGAAATGGTGGATTGAATCAGATCTTACGGCGCCAACCTCTCGCTTCCATTACGGTTCAAAGGTTCCGGTTGTCACTAAAACGATGTGTTTCTAGAATGACCTTCATCTGATACGCTCATAAAGAAACACTCCGGAATAGACGGAGCTGTAGGTATTAACATTAAGAAAAGCAGCTCCTATTTTATTATTAGTCTAAGTTTATAGGGACAACATAAAAGTAAAATGGGGAAGGGGGCTATGTGACTTTCATTGTGAAGTGCTGTTCTCAACCGGTTCTTACAGTCAATTTCTGGGTGTAGGAGAGGAATGAAGCATACCTATCTGTATCTGTGGTATTATTTATTTTCAAATGTAATAGGATAAATGTACTCACAACTAGAATTATTTAGTAAAAGGAAATCATCTACTAGTAAATAGTGAAATTAAAGGACCGAGCTAGCTTATATTCGTTTGTATTCACAATCCGTTATATTAAGTCTGCCTCATACGAATAAATGAACATGTCGTTGAGAAGAGGAGCACAGTTAGCAACCATAGTCTATTGAAAAACGCGTCTATTAAGCAGAACATATATGCTGACAACCAAAATCTATAGCAGCGTATCATTAATTTTGCATAGGTAATAGTGTAGCGTGAAATGTACATTTTGGAGCTGTGTAGCATAGACAGTATATGGGGACACACATGACGACTTACGCTTGTATCTAATGCATCTGAACCGCATCAGTTGCGTATTGGTTAGCATGCTCGCCCCGAGTGCGGTAGATTGCGGGTTTGAGCCACGGTCGGGTCATATCAAAGACTATAAAATTCGTATCTGTTGCTTCTCCGGTAAATACGCAGCATTAAGGAGAAAGAGCAAAGTGGGGAGACATGTCTATCCGCGGACTGTTGTTTCAGTGACCTAGGACTATAAAAATCCAAAGCGTGTTGGTCTAGTGCAAAGCGGATCTCATCTCTTATTGAAAATTAACTTGCTCTCGCCATGATATAGCTGAAAAATTGCTGAATTGGCGCTAAGCAACACTCACTCACTCACTCACTCACTCACTCACTCACTCACTCACTCACTCACTCAACCTAGTGCATCTGTGTTATTTTATTTGCTTCGTTCCGTTACATGTGCCCAATAATGCCGTGTCTCTGTGTTGTCCATTCTTGGTTACCATATCGGTCGTTGGTTTGCTCTAACAAGTATTCACAGCATTTGCCGTTATAGACGTTCAATGTATGTAATCCAAAGACCAGACAGAACCAACCAATCTACGCCAAGTAATGATAAGAAAATATTACAATGTTTATAATGGTCTGATAACATATTCATTGATGATTTATGCGTACCAATTTAGATTGCTATAGCGTCTTGTTTACACTACACAAGTACTACATGTGGAGCAGGATCCGCGTACATTTCTGGAATACCCGAGCCCATTCCGGTTTCTAGTGGTGTTCCTGCTAATCGGTCTTTCCTTTTCTGTGAAGTGTTATGTAGATCATTGATTTTCTTTTTGTCTGTTGGCTATTGTATTGTCTGTCATTCGATTTAGGGCTTCATATCGCCACTTTGGTATCTTTTTCTTACAAACAGTTGTAGATGAGCATTAGAGAAACCCAAAGAATACAATCCAGAGATACAAACTATATTCGGCAGAAAAACCACATAAAATCTCAAAATATGACTAACATGGACAACTGACAGAAAACAGGGTTTAAACCAGGTGCTGGAGAAGGGTAAGTAACCGTTGAGTCAGCTATGTCTTACTGTCAGTGGTAAGAAGAGTTTGAAGACACCAAAGGGCTAATCAAAATACGAAAATCGAAAAATACACATACAATTGAATGGCCAAAAGCAAAAGGACAAACATCGATCTAGAAAACATACACATAAAACTGAAGATTGAGTAACAAGAACTCCACTAAAACAGGGGGTGAACTCATGTGCTCCGGATCATCTGAGTTCATACCCGGTTTTTAGTGGGGTTCGTGTTTTTTTGTACTTTTTTGTACTTTTGTACTTTTTCTTTTGGCCATTGTGTTGTCTGTGCTTCTTGATTTTAATTACCCCTTTGGAATCTTCAACCTCTTCTTTTCTGATTTTGTTTACTTTTTAGGACAACCTCTGTAGTATACGAGTACAAATAGGTCAACACATTGTTTAGTTTGTATTTAATAGAATGGCAAGAACTATTTAAGGATTGATCGTAATTTTTGGTTGGTTCATGAAGAAATAATCTCAACCGTGTAGCAGGCGTAGCAGATTACGCAAGGGTGTGTACAATCTGATTGAGGTTATTTTGAATGAACCGAACAAATAATTTCGATCAATCCTTATAAATTAATTCAAACTTTTTTTGTTATGATATTGAAAAATAGATTTATTTTTTCAAAATAAGGCAAATAATCGGAATTAGATTTAAATAACCCCAAAAGTGTCTCATTTAAAGAAAATCACATTATTGCAACGACACGCAATGCCTTGAGCACGACGTCTATTTTTAGATTCCGTTCATTGACAAATAACCTCAACTTTTTAAACAAATCAAAACACGTATAAAATGACATGTGAAACTAAAATTAATATATATGTTTATAAGTCGTATCGTCATTTTGAACCCGACAAATATATAGTGGCTCATATAATTGTCATGCACGGTTGTTATTTAACCTCTAGATAACGTATCTTTATACTGATTTCACATCGAAAATAAAACGTACCATATCATTAAGAGACAATGCCCAAATTAATCAATAATATGAACATTCATTACAAATTTGTAATTATAAATGCATAGTAGCTACCATTCCATAGTGCTAGGCAACGGTACAAGTAATACTTAGCATCCCATGACTACAACATCGACATGAAGTAACTGCTGCACATTTTAATAACGCTTAAAGATTTGTATCATCATATGAATATTTTCAGAACGTAACACTGAGATATAAATAGAAATGAAGGAAGTCGACGTATATTTTGTAATTTTTAATTTGTTTCTTCACCAAGAAATCTGCCAGGCAGGTGAGTATTTTTTTTAGAATACTATATCAGAATGGCATCTTAACCTAACAATACAATCGCAGAGATCTCTACGACCATTTTGAATAAAAATATCATATTAATGTTGTTGTCATCAAAAAAATTAACATCTTAATGTTAAAATCAAATACAATTTGAGAATGCAAAAGTAGATATGGAACCCGTTTAAAACAAAGAATTGCAGTAGTTATAATGTTCTGAAGTGTAATGACTATTTTACATAAGCAGCTCTTTCTAAGTAAGATGTTCAAATCGTGATAAAATGGTTGACGTTGACAGGAAGCATAACAAAGACACATAATATATAACGCATTAAGTACGCTCGAGGCGTTTCTGAAATAACCAGGTACACTCAATGTCAAAACATTGGAAAACCAAATAGTTTCAATCTTTTGGGAGCAGGTAGTAAGGACATACACAGGACAGCCAAAATCATGTAAGGTCATCTATGCCTGAGGGATAACCTGCATTTAAAGTGACTATATACTGATACGGTTAAAGTGAGTATATACTGATACGACTAGAATGACTCTATACTGATACGGTTAGAGTGAGTATATACTGATACAACTAGAATGACTCTATACTGATACGGTTGGAGTTACTTCATTCTGATACGGCTAGAGTAACTACAGTCAAACATGTCTACAAAAACCCCTTCAAACCCTGAAAATGTGGCCTTTATGAGCGGTTACCTTTTCAGTTAGAATTATGTGCACTATTCATTATTGGGAAAAGTGAAACTGCCCTTTATAGAAAGTGATTTGTTATATAAAGGTACGCTTTACGACACGTTTGACTGTATATACTGGTACGGTTAGAGTAATAATATACTGATAGGGTTAGAATAATAATATACTGATACGATTAGAATGAATATAAACTAATACGGCTGGAGTAACTATATATAATACTGTTCCGATGAGAGTGACTATATACTGATTCGGTAAGAGAGACTATATACTGATCCGATGAGAGAGACTATATACTGATCCGATGAGAGAGACTATATACTGATCCGATGAGAGAGACTATATACTGATACGGCTAGAATGATTATATACTGATACGGCTGGAATGACTATATACTGATACGGCTGGAATGATTATACACTGATACGGATGGAATGAATATATACTGATACGGATGGAATGACTATATACTGATACGGCTGGAGTAAATATATACTGATACGGTTAGAGCTCATTGATCATATAAAATATATTGTGTATATGTGGGCATGTTGAAAACTTAAATTTTAGAGACGCTTTGGCCGCTAAATGTTACAAAATAGTATGCTAATTATCTTTTCAGCACGAACTAATATAGCAGTTGGCAAGCAATCAAATCAAAGCTCTCCAAATTGGAATCGTATATCAATATATGGACCTCAAAAGGCAAATGATGGGAAAACTTATGCGGTTTTAGATGGAATTAATGATACCTGTTCTGTCACTAAACTCAATACTCTACCATACTGGTATCAGTATATACAACAGACAAGATTGTTGTGGTAATATTATGTTGGTTCTTTAATTATGTTTTACAGTACAACTCTAATATAGGTCATGATAATTTTACTCTATGATATTCGGAGTAGATAAATCATGATTTTATATCACTGTGGTGTTATTATTATTGGTGGCGTGGCAATTTTCGTGAATTTCGTGATTCATTGAAAACCACGAAATATAATACCCAACAGAATACAAGATGTCATAGCATAATTACATGCCAAGTATGAAGCCACGAATTTAAGAGCTCACAAACTGTAACTCTAATATAAATCATGATAATTTTACTCAATGACATTAGGACTAGTTAGATCATGATTTAATATTATTTATGCGATATCGTAGGAGGCACATAACCGTCAACACAGTGTATTCTTGCTATGAGGTTTACATAATACGAAGCAAGTTTGTTGTCATCAACAAATAAGTTAGAAACATCGAAATCATTATTTAATTCTTAGATTTTTATCAAATAAGGATAGACAATACAATGGTCAAAATAAATGTGACAACAATCTACAAACCACCATACAGAAAACAAAAGATCAAGCAATAGGATCCCGACTAAAACAATTGATAGTGACATAAGATGCCCCGGACGTGTAAGCGGTTCCTGCTCAACACATGACACCCATCGTGTTACTCTTGTTACAAAGACACTATTTTTGGCTAATTTCATAACACTACTTTGCATTGGCGTTTGCAATGCAAGGAAATACCATTTTGGCATAATTTTGTAGCATTGTGTGATTGACTCGGGTATATGATTGATTGATTGATTGTTGGTGCTTAACGCCACTTTCGGCAATATTTCATCTATATCATGGCGACCAGTTTTAGTGGTGGAAGAAGCCGGAGTACCCGGAGAGAACCACCAACCATGGGCAAGCAATTGGTAAACTTTATCACTTGCGGATACGAGTCGAGTGCACCCTTTTTTGTTATTTACAAAGCCGGGCGCGAACCCACGCCGTATTGGTGATAGGCTTGTATGAGTTGTTAGGTAATCCAACTACCTAAGTCATTCAGCCACCCAGGCCCTCGGATATATGTATACCATCGTTGATTTGCTTTACATGAATACATTTGCTAGACAAATATCATATCGAAGCGATGCTTGGGGTACGAGAAGAGTGAAGAAGTGATTTTTCTTGTAAAATATATCAAAGTAACTTCAATATATCGTCACATAGTTGCATATAGAAATCAACGAAAATGTTCACCTGATATTAGATATACGACTGTTTCTATTGGATCGCTTATAGTCATGTGACTGAGAACAATTATTGATGTGTGCACTGACAACATCAACATTCCCCAACCCTGCATTGATACAACACCCCCTTTATGATGTTCAAACATACATGTATATACCACATGTATATTGATATTGTCACCTTAAACAATCCAAAAGCTACTCCTAAGTTAAAGTCATGGCTACAAAAATTGCAGGGTCGCCATCACGATCTTGTTGACCGCTACGAAATATTCACATCTCAAATGACAATCACTACAATGTCAAGAAAGTCTGAACGGACCAGGTTTTGTGCTAGAAAGTCTGAACAGAGTCTGAAAAGTACTTAAAATTGCTGAAAAGTCTAAACAGAGTCTGAAAAGAGTCTGAACATTACTTAAAAGTCTAAACAGAGTCTGAACAGATTCTGAAAATTACTCAAAAGTCTGAACAGAGTTTGAACATTACTTAAAATTGCTGAAAAGTCTGAACAGAGTCTGAACATTACTTAAAAGTCTGAACAGACTCTGAACAGAGTCTGAACATTACTTATCAGTCTGAACAGAGTCTGAACAGGTTCTGAACATTACTGTGAAAATTTTCAACAGATTTAAAAAAATAATTACATGAAATTTGTTTCAAATGATTAATTTTTTTTAATGTAATTAATTTATACATATAAACCCTAACCTTTTATTTTATTCTGTGCATAATTTTCCAATCTTATTCTCAATGAAAACATTCATCTGAAAATATACTTATAACTTATGAAATACAAAGGTAAGTCACCTGTGAGTGATGGCTTTACCTGTACATATAGGTAATTAGTCATTTCATGTTGTTTATTGGAACCACATGTGATACTGTGGAGATGGGTACTATTTATATTTTTTTTGAATTTCTTCATTTCAATTTTTCTTCATTTTTACATGTATATAATTTGTTTAATTACAAAAAAATATGCATTATTTCATTTCTTATTAAATTTACCATTTCAATTTTTCTTCTTAACTAAATATATTTTACTTCATTTTCATTACATTTTAATAAACTATAACATGTAATATTTCACATAGTAATGCAGGTCTGAAAAGTGAAATTTGTTATATAAAAAACTAAACTAAACTAAAAAAAACAATCTAAAAATATAAGAATAAGTCTGTTAAAATTTAACAATTTGAGGAAAAAATTATTAAACTTTTGTAAAAGGTCTCAAAAGTGAAATTTATAATAATAAAAAAATAAATAAATAGAACACAATCTAAAAATGTATGAATAAGTCTGCTAAAATTTAACAACTTGAAGAAAAAAATTTAACTTTTGTCAAAATTCATATATTAAATGAAAATGTAATATTTTAAATAAACAATCTTTCTAAAATGTATGGATTTGAAATGTTATATGATACTCACTCATGCAATTAAGCAATTTTCTGAAAATCTAAATTCAAAAGTGTTTAATGATATTTATTTATAAATTTAGAATTATCATAATTTTGAAGAGTATTTTTTAATTGTGATTGTGTATAATTATTGTTTTTGGTTATTTCGATAAACTATGATAAAAAAAATATCTGGGCTTATAATTTCCTAATTTATTTTCATGAAATATGATATAAAACTATATACGCTTATATTTAATTATAATATCCTAAACGTAGTCAGGTTATGTGAAACAATTAAATTATAAAATCGCGAGCAAGGCCTATAGTGATACCCTATGCAAACAGCTGATGTATAGATAACGTTGATAATAGTCAAACCTGCCTTAAAGGAAACTGATCACTGTCTATGATGGACAGCCTCATAATGCATATTATTTTGACCTGTATGTTAAGGCCAAATCTGCCTACAGGGAACCTTTAATAACCTTTATATAACGGTCATATTAATTTACTTTCAGTCTAGATTAAGCACAATTAAAGTGTTACTATTTTGATTTACTTTCAAATCAAAGCTTAATTTTAATATAAATTGCTTTATGTGAACTAACATTGGTTCATAGATCTTGCAAACATTTTATAACACTTATCCAACAGGTACTTACTGTGAAAAGCCCAACAAGACACCATTATTGCCTTTTCTACTCACAACGATTCACCATCAACGTCAAACTGCGCACTCATCTGTCAGTATACAGACGGTTGTTTGGGATTCTGCCAAACAATGGAAGGAATGTGTAAACTTGTACAAACAAGTCAAACAAGTACATATGATGGGTCTACAACCCAACCATAATTGGTTTATTATGGAAGATGCTGATCGATATTGACTAACATGTGAACTGCTATCTATAAGGTTTTCAATTTGCAGAATACATTACTGCTTAACATTCTGGAGCACCTGAATTCACACCCGGTTATTAGTGGGGTCAATGTTACTCGATCTTTAGTTTTATGTGTATGTTTTGCAGATCGTTGTTTGTCCGTTTGTATTTTTTCTTTTGGCCATTGTGTTGTTTGTTTTTCTTCGATATATGGATTCTGATTATTCCTTTGATATCTTCAATCTATTCTTATATTTTTTCAGCGAGTCCGATATGACAACCTGTTATACTAGTAATAGCATATGTCGAGACTTTCAAATCTGGGGTTATTGTTTTAAAGGTAAAAATTAACGTTATAATGTGCTTGATGTCATATGCTAAACGGTAATGTTCAGTATCAGAGATAGGTTGTTGATACTGATAATATCACTGGAAGAGAGCAAAGGAAACATGCTCAAATTAGCGATAATTACCAATATTATCTTGGTATATTATATTTTAATAGATTTCAACTTAAAGTCAAGCTTTGTAAAAGAAAAAAGAAACCAAAAAGAAACCAAAAAAAAGAAAAAAAAAAAAAAAAAAGAAAAGACAAACAAACAAACAAAACAAGCGTATTGAACGCCTCAGATTTAATATTCACTGGCTGTAAATGTCACGTGTTACACTTTTTAGAACATAAATTTCTATAAGAAATGTTCGATTCTAACTTTCTTAAAGGGGCATTAGCTACGATTTTGACCAAACAAATTATATCCTTCGGAAATTGGTAAATAGCTTTAAAATGATGAAATAAAGGTAAATACTTCACATTAAACAGTTTATTGAACCACATTTTAGCCTTTTGAGAACGAAAATTACCATCGATTAGTTATTTGCTTGCAAGCAAAGAATTTGACCTCGCTTTTTCAGTATGCAATTGACCTTACTAAAAACGAATAACTTGTATTTTGTCGCTTATTAACTGCCAACTTGGATGGTTCTTTATCCGTAATTAACACCGACTAAAAGCAGATTCACAAAAAATAAGAAATAAGTGCATTGTTGTACTGTTTACATGACGATTCGACAAACTCCGTAAACAATGTCGATAATTAATCAGATGGCACCCATTTCTTGATCGATCTCAAAACACGAGCACTTGCACGTTTTTCCCCCGATGCGCGTACATTTCATAACATTTATAAGTTACAGAAACACGTTTTAATTAAGGCATCAATCATATCTGATAATTTTTATGGGAAACAAAAAATTACGATTTGGCAGATAATGCCACTTTAAGAAAGTAATATTTACCGCCAGTGAATATTAAACGTTTCTTTTTATCATTGAATACGCTTGTTGTTTTTTCTTAAACAATGACTATCTTTTGATTCTGTAAATGTGTGGATTAATTGACGTCAATAAATCCACACATTTATGTTGGGGTGGTGGTGGGAAAAGTTTCATCAGAGTCATAACAAACGTGACCTTTGGCCAAAGCTTTCTTAAAACAATGATGTAATGAGCGTAATCCAGCCTCCTGATTGGTTGATGTAATAAATAAACCAATTAAATTTATTTTCTGCAACCAGATATTTTAAATAAAGTATATATATTACTAAGTAAAATTTCTTGTTCTTAATTTAAAAATTAAATTGATAACTAATGTATTCAATCTATTGCATAAGAAATCTAGTAATCTTGCGATCATATTGAATTATCTCCCTCCTAACAGTTGAGTGCTCTAAAAACATAAATAATTTTATTATAGAATAAACGGCATTCATGTTTTACTTCGGAAAAAAATGTCCTCACCACATGACATAGCAGATAAATTGTGATAACCCAACTATGTAGAGAAGAAAACCTGAAACTTTCCACACTCTTATCTGTACCACAAGTGCAACCAAGCCGCTTGATTTTTTGGATATGGGAGGTAGAATAACAAACTCAATATATATCCCATAAATGTCATTTATTCAAAATGACGAATAAGTTTTAATAATGTGAAACAATATAATGAAAAGATCATGGAGTGCAACAAAAATATGAAACATGCAATATCTACATTTGTTACTAAATTTATGTCCTTCACTCCCTGTGAAATGAACAATACTCCCTGAGACAAAAAAGGGTTGGCGCTTAAAAACGGCCACTAGTCCCATTAAAATTTATATTTGAATGGGGCGAAACGCCAAACCGTTTCAAATCAGCCCAAAACCCATGGTGTTTCCAGAAAATTATGTTGAGAAACTCCTGTTTACATAGAAGTTCGAGAGTGGAATTCACGGTCATCACATTTGAATTATAGTCTTTGTGAACATTATTTGGATTTCGTAGTAAAAGTTGTCCAATAACCACAATCTTAATATTCAATCCATATCTCAATAAAATGCGAAAGAGTAAATTGAATTTGCAACTTTTGTTGGTGATAATAAGTGGTCTGACAAGTCATTGCCGCCTATTTGCAAATAAACAATGTCAGGTTTGTCTGTGTCTTCAAAGGAAAACAACTCGCTCCGCTCATGAATCAAGCGTTCTGTTGTTAAACCACCTTGTGCACGCATCATTGACTCATATTCTGAATAATCAAGTCTTAAATTACGATAAAAATCAGAGCTAATTATAAAAACTCCAAGCCTACGGATAAAAATATGACCCAATAAAAACTACTCGCTTTTTTCTGTGAGTTTCAATATTGTTTGTTTAAAAATTACTGTCGTAATGCATGCACATACTCAGATATAACACTGATGCTTCACTTATGATAACATGAACATTGCATAACAGTTAGGTCGCCATGTTTGTGATCCCACAATATTGTTGAAATGAATAAAAAGTACCCACAGAATAAAGTTCTGATTAAAAGAACTATCTTCAATTGGCCCAAATATAGTAAAGAAAATATCCAAATTATCAAATATTGCAAGAAACCATTAAACAAAGCGTAAGCAAAATTTTCATCAGAGTCACAACAAACGTGACCTTTGGCAAAAGCTTTCTTAAAACAATGATGTAATGAGCGTAATACAGCCTCCTGATTGGTTGATGTAATAAATAAACCAATTACAATTTATTTTCTGAAACCCGATATTCTAAATAAGGTATTTCTATTATAAGTAAAATTTCTTGTGCTTAATTTAAAAATAAAATTGATAACTAATGTATTCAAGCTATTGCATAAGAAATCTAGTATTCTTGCGATCAGTTTTAATTATCTCCCTTTTAACAGTTGAGTCCTCTAAAAACATAAATAATTTTATTATAGAATAAACTGCATTTATTATCTTATAATAAATAGTAAATAATGAGATTAAAAGTTATTTGACTTCAATTTAATATTTGTAAACTTTATTCCATTTTGCCTAGATACGAATTGTTTTTTTGTTGTTAGTTTAAAAAAAAAAATTCTTTTCAGTAATCATAATGCACATTTTTATGTAAAATGCTTTGTAGAAGATCGTTCCTTGAGGGGTAATGTCAACCCTAATTACAACAATTTCGTCTTCCCTCCTTTCCAATCCATATATCCCTAAACGATCTGGTACTAGCGATCGAATCATTCCTCTCTATGATTATTTTAATTGATAGCATAAGTATAATTATTTATCTATAACCCTATTGTCATTCTGATCTTACTTGGTATTTTTTATTGAAATTAATTTAAGTTATAGGTATACGTCTTCCACGTAAGATGTAGAATATGAACATAATATCCACCACCTCCATCTCCCCTCCCC
>MJUT01025455.1:0-42079 GCA_002080005.1 Gigantidas platifrons
TAAAACGAATGTAGATTTTTTTTTTTTGATTGATGGATTTTGATTTCCGATACATGCTTGTATAGGTAATTATACGAATAATTGTTTTATTATATTAGATATGGTTTACTGTTGCTTTTGAACACGAATTTATTGGAAGAAAACGCCGTTTACGCACATTTTTCTCATGTAACGCGTTACAAAATATCCGTATGTTTTTTACATTTTTTCTCAGTAAAAACTTAAAAAAACGTTTTTCGAACAAATTTTTTGTGGGATCGGAAGCAGATTCAGCGTACTTTATGACGTCATTAACGATTTCTGATTAAATGAATACTTGAAGGAAAAAATCGGTAAGTTCATGAAAAGAAAAGAATGTAACGCTGAAGGAAAAACATCTGCATGCCAAAAAAACAAGCTTTATTTCAGCTATGTTTTACAAAATTTTCATAAAAAAATATACATATCAAATGTGATTATCTTAAATATACATATCAAATGTGATTAACTCACTAGGCATTTAAGTAACAGTATAGAGGAACAAACGATCGATCGTTTTTACGAAGTTGGACTTTGTACCCTGATCACTGCCGGGGGAAATAAAACTACAGGCCTGTGTAGGTGAAGTTTACTATACTAAGACGCCTGAAATCATGTCGTTTATGACTTTGTCACCGAACAGTCATGCTATGCTATCTGATTTTGAAAAATCAATTAAAGACAAATATATGACAAAAGTAAAAGAAATGTCTGCAACTGAACTGAAGGCTTTTAATAACCATAAATGTATGAAGCAGATGGTCGAGGAGATCGAAATCATCCTTCCACAAGTTAACCCGAAAATTATTGCAAATGGTTGCTTACCTATATCAAATGCATTGAATGCCAAAGCTTATTGGCCAGATCGAAAAGCAAAATACCAAGCGAATCAAAGAAATTTATAGATGATGTGCACGAAGCACTCGTAGATCAAATAGTAGAACAACATGACGATACGATGGACACATTAGATCACGAACTTCTATTGTCAGACTCCTTTCAACAACTTGCTATTTCGCCATCTTTCTTGAATGGAACACAAGACCGGAAAGAAACCGAAGAACACCTTATTGAGAATGATATTACTAAC
Source organism: Gigantidas platifrons (assembly GCA_002080005.1). Classification (NCBI taxonomy): domain Eukaryota; kingdom Metazoa; phylum Mollusca; class Bivalvia; order Mytilida; family Modiolidae; genus Gigantidas; species Gigantidas platifrons. Next base: position 1,109 of record MJUT01025455.1, read on the forward strand.
ATTAAGGTGACAATGGAAAGAACAGAACAAAAGAAAACGTCAACGTCGGATAATGGAAAGAAAGAAAAGAAAAACACCCGTAGATCGACAAAGAAGAAAAATGAGAGCACAATAAACTGTACATGCGAAGGTAGAATTACCAACAGTGGTATGATACAATGCAACTGGTGCATGGAGTGGTATCATGACATATGTGTGGGACTAACCGAAAAAGACACTGTACATTTTTGGATTTGCACAGAATGTAGAGATCTTCCAAAAATCGTTCGAAGAATCAAAAACACTTGATTACTGTCATTGAGAATAACCAAAAAGTTACAAAACAGCTTAACGAAAAAATCAAGGAACTGGAGACCCTCCAGGCAGAAAACATATGACTCAGGCAGAAAATAGTTAATGCAAACAATAACAGTGTTCCGGAAAGAATCATGGACAACGATGGACAAACAACAGCTCCAAAAACACCGGAAACACCACAGACAAGGAATCAAGCACACCCTATTCAAAATGTTAGGAATAACATAAAAATGTATGGGACTTTACTAATTGGAAGTTCAAAGTTCAATTATACGTAATATTGATACTAATACCTACGCAGTCAATATCAAACCTATATGCTTACGCGGAGGGCGAATATGTGACGTTACCAACAAACTTCTAAAACTACCTATGACAACAAACTTTGAGAATGTGATTCTCCAAGCAGGTAGCAATGATTGCTCAGATACCACCTTTGAAGAAGAGACCTTTAGAAATGATTATTCAAACCTTATCAATGTTGCAAGGAGGGTTTCTGAAAACGTGGTAGTATCTGGTCTATTACCTAGATTGAATGACAAGCATTACAATATCCAGAAAGATAACGCTATCCTTGAAAAACTAGCGAACGACGAAAATTGTCACTATGTTAACAACGAATTATCCTTTAAACTATTAAACTATTAAAAGGAACCATCAATTCTGCTTGCTTCAACAACGATGGAGTTCATCGCACTAAAATGAACATTCCGAAATGTGCCCTACTTGCGGAACTAGGATGGGAACCAATCAATGCCTTTCTAGATAGACAAAGAGTCTCCTTTTTCTTAAGATTTTCTAAAATATCAAACAATAGGCTAAGTAAAGTAGTTTTTCATGAACTGTCTCGATTTAAAACACAAAATACTGAATGGCCTTATTTTTCATATATTCGTAATTTGTTTGAAGATGTAGGCCTTGACCATTTCATTGAAGGAAATTTGAACATAAATACGTTCAATAGGTTCTTTGGAATAAATAATAAAATTAAGGAGCGTGAAATAATCGAAACAAAAACTACTTTAGTGATATATAAGACATTTTTTGTAAGTCGAGGGACACAAAAATATCTAAAAAATATTGAAGACTTCGAGATATCAAGACTTAAACTTCTGGCAAGAACTAACTGTTTACCAATAAATGATGTTTTATATCGCACGCGTTTAAGGCAAAATGGTCTTTGTCAATTATGTGACAGTAATGATATAGAGACAACAAATCATTTTATGTTTGAATGTCCAGCTTTTGAAAACCTAAGAGTCGATTTTTTTTTCTCTGAGATCACCGAAACCCTATCTAGTAATGATCTACCCATTTTATTGGATTGCCGTCAATTAATAAAAATTCAACTGCTGAATGGAGATCATGGTTTTTATTTTAATGAAAATATAGGTAAAATTTTGGATACAAAAGTCAAGAAATACTTGAAGAATCTGGTATATACAAGAGACCAGTACATATTAAATTCTTAAAAATTATCCCCATCAGTGATTGACTATATAATTATGTTGTTGTTTTCTTAATAGTTAACACACTGTTCTATTTTGAATGTACTTATATTGATATTAATTTTAATGCAAGATGTAAATGATGAACTTTAAAAAATAACATTTATTTTTAAAGAAAAAGAAACATTTTTATGCATATTATATTTTTATTGAGAAAGGCTCATTTATGAATAGTAATATACATTTGTTGTTTTTTTTCAGCAAACTGTCATATTTTTAATGTATTTATACTGATACTAATTTCAATGCAAGATGTAAATGATGAACTTAAAAAATAAAGAAAAAGAAACATTTTTATGCATATCATATTTTTATTGAGAAAAGCTCTTTTATGAATTTTATGAATAGCAATATAGTATTTATCTATCTTATGTATTTATTGTTGCTTAATCATGTTATGTAAATATTGCATTGTTTTATATTGAATGTGTACTTTTAGACGCAACTTCTACTACTCCGGTAGAGATTGCCCCCGTTGTAAAGGGATAGCTTCCTAAATAAAAATATATATAAAAAGCGAAGAAATCTTTTAAAAAATTATGTTTTTTTTTAGAAATTAAAAAAAATATTTCTAAGGGAGTAATGTCAACAAAAATGTCCAGTTGCAACTTGACGTCAAAAAATCACAAAGTATAAAACTTTACACATTTGGAACTATATTTTTCGCATATAATTTTCGTCCTAAATCCAAAGAGCAAAAATGTGCATTTTCAGTGGAAGAGAAACCTTAACAAACTTGATTTCGGATAACAATTACGATTTCTACGTAAAATTGTAGACGTTCAACCAATTTGTCCAGTAAACTACAAAATAACGTCGCGCTACATAAAGTCTTGCTATATTTTTCAAAGGGAAGTTTTCTATTAAAATGAAAGCAACTAGATATAGAAACAACAGCAAAAAAAGCGAACCAAAAAACAAACAAACGATATCAAAACTTGAAAAACAACAAAACAAATAAGCAAACAAACAACATTGAAACAAACACCGTAAAGGAAAACACCAACAACACATATATAGACAAGCAAGCGAAAATAAAAATAAAAATCAATAAAAACAAAAAGTGAAATTCCGAAATGAAGAATAATACATCAAACCAAATCCCACCCCACTCCAACCAAACCCAAGTTATTCAAACACAAATAAAGGGGGGAAATTGAAAAAGAGGACGCGAAACGTTCTTTTCGACGTTAATTATGTGTAACGTCAAGTGTCACCAACATCGCCCCTTTTAAGGAGGAGTCCCTCATCACTGGATATGTCACCTTCCTCAACGAAGAAGTCGAAATATATTCATTCCCTGTTTCAGTACTAATAAATGATACCACAGGTATCGGGGGAGTCCTTGCTGGCCTAAGAGCGAAGGACTAGTCCTATAACGTAGCGTAGATATCCGTGTCACTGGTCTCAGAGGATAAAGACAATTTCCTCATTTTTGATATCAAGCTATCTTTATCCTCTGTTTTAGTACTCATAAATGCTACCACAGGGTCGTGATCAAAAGATCCATAACGTCTATTTCTGATTCCAGTGTTAGCGCATTAATGTCGAACATTACCAGAAGAAATGAAGAAATCGATTATCTTTTCTGGTTCCCGCCTTTTTGTTGGTTTATATTTGTGCAAGACAAGTGATGGAGGTACAAGTGTGTCAATGTTCTTAATTTTCACGTTGAAGTCACCAGCTAAAATAACTGGCAATGATTCCTTCTCGGAGAGTTTTAAAATGTATTTTAACCTGCTTTCGAATTCTTCTATTAGATCTTTTAACTTTACGTTATTGTGTCTCCCATGCCAAGAAATACAGATAAATTCAACGATTGGAATTTCTTTCGTGTTTACTTTTCTAAAACACATCCTTGGAATCGGAGTAAACTCTTCCTGAATGTCTCCCATTTCGATAAGATCTTTAAGAGTATCCTCTAGCAATGTACTAGTATCACTCAATTTTTTCACAGTTACTTCATTTTTATCGAATATAATACTAGCATGAGTATTACCAGTATTACCAGTGTACTTTAAATGTTCAGGCCAATTGTAACCTTTCCAAGCTATGCCACTAATACTTGTCCAACTAAACTCCTGAAATAAAACTAATGCGGCATGTGTGTTAGTGACAACATCACAAATCGCTTTTTTTATTTATTTATTTTTTGCCATCCACGTTTGAATCGTTTTTATCTCCAGTATTCATAATCATAATTTTCAAATGAGATTTTTTTTATGAACTATCTGCCTCGACACGTGAAGTCAGAGGCCAAGTTATCGAAGCAGCAACTTCCATAAGACCCCCAAGTAACGAGTTACACACTTCAGATGGATCAGGTATAACTTTGTCCACTAAAAGTAGTCAGGCAGAAATAGTACCTGCTCAAGTGTTTAGTATAAATGACAGCTTAGGTTTTCACGTGTCACAGCAAGTGAAAGACAATTTTTTTAAGGGGGAGTAAATAGAGTTGGGGATATTGTTAGATAAAAGTAACTCAAAAGTGAACAAACACAAAACTTGAGAATTTACTTATGTCTGAGGATATGCTCAAATAAGGAAATACTCAAATTTGATTGGCTGAGAACACAGATTTGAGCAAAAAAAGTTTGCTCAGCAAAGAAAAAGTTTTGTGGCATCGGGGACAGTTGGTCTTAAAACTAAAGACAGTCAAACCGGTTGCTGATATTAATATATGGCTTGATGCCTTTATTATATACACAAGCATTTACACATCAGCGCATCCAGAAAGTACTCAAGGCATGCTAAAATACATGTACGATGTTAAGCTAGGGGCAAGCAGATGTAATGGGTTAGGTTGGCCTGATTATGATCAGCAATGTAGAATGAAAAAAAAACTCGATCTCCCACTTCGTCATGGAGGTTAGTTGATCAAGAGATATGGTTACTTTTTATGCAAAGAACTCAAATGTACAATAATCCACAACAAAGTCCACAAGTAGCGAAAAGTTCTAATATACATGTACAAGTGCGAAAGTGCTATGAGTATAATAACAGGGGCCGCTGTACGCATCCATATTGCCGATACAGCCACAGTTGTCTGAAATGTGACGATAGACACCCCGCTGTAAATTGTAGAGTTCCAAATATCCGATTTTGTCAATTTGACCCGGTTTACAATGCGATAAACCGAAAACATGACCAAAATTCGAGTAAACGAGCGGGACAAGTAGCTCAATGAGCAAACAAACAACTATCAACTCTTGGTGAAACTTGAAAAATTAAAGACATTATTAATTTCCTATCCAAATAAAACCGATGCTAAAATTTTGTCTGACAGCTTCGAGTTCAGGCGTAATGTAAATTATAAAGATTCCCGATTGGCTGTTAATTGTAAAAACTTGAAGTCTGCTTATCAATTCGAAAATGAACCTGAAGAAAAAATTTAAAAAAAAAGTCGCATTAGGTAGAATCACCGGTCCCTTTCTTACCAAACCAATGCCTAACTTAAGACTATCCCCAATTGGTGAGGTCAAGAAAAAATCCCCGTCATCAGGTTGGCGACTTATACAGCACTTGTCATATCCGTTAGGCAAAAGCGTAAACAGCTGCATTGATCCAGAATTATCGACCGTGCTATACACTTCTTTTGACCGAGTTTTTGACATGGTCGCATCTCTGGGGAAAAACCCCTTACTGGCTAAAATGAACGTTCTTTCCGCTTTTAGACTTTTCATCATACATCATGACGATTTCGAGCTCTTCGGTTTCAAGTTTAAAGATCACTTTTTCTTTGACAAATGCTTGCATATGGGCTGCTCAGCTTCATGTGCACTCTTTGAAAAATTCTCGACTTTTCTGGAATGGGATGTTAGAACAAGTTCGCGGAAAGAGTAAATCGAGCATTATCTTGACGATTTCCTTCTTGCAGGTTGAGTCAGAACCAAAGACTGCGAGTATGTAATGTCAAGTTACGGCAAGTCTGTTCGGAATTAGGGGTACCTTTAGCGGAAGATAATACCGTAGATCCAACGCCTAAGCTTGTATTTTTATGGCTCGAATTAGATACGATCCTAATGGTACTGCGAATACCACAAAATGAGCTCGAACAAGTCAAAGGTAAACTTTTGGATATAAAAGGGAAACAAAAAGTAACACTAAAGCATCTTCAGCAGTTGGTAGGATTGCTCAATTTCTGTGCAAAGGCGATTTCGTCGGTCCGTGCTTTCAACAGGCGATTCTGTGATGCCATGTGCGGCGTCAAGAAACAGAGCCATCACATACGTGTCTCGGTCGAAATGAAAGAGGATATTAACATGTAGCTTTATTTCCTAGATAAATTCAACGGCACCTGTCGCTTTGACAAAAAGATATGGCTCACAAACAAACAGTTAAATCTATACACGGATAGCGCAGGGAAACCTGACTGCGGTTGGCGTGTCTTGTTCCGGACACTGGATATTCTTTCCATGTCCTGAGTCGTGGCAGACTGAAGAAATTATGGGCGATATAACATTTCTCGAGCTAGTTCCGATGGTTCTAGCGTTACATTTACTAGTATTCAAAAACGAACTGTCTCTAAAAATGATTATGTTTCACACTGACAACAAAGCGCTGGTCACAATAATCAATAAAAAAAAAATCGTCTAACTCAAAGAGAGCTAAGCAGTTGGTTCGACCACTGGTACTTCATACAATGGTCAAGGGCATGCAAGTAAAAGCATGTCACATAAGTGGTTGGTCCAACTGCATAGCGGATGCTATTTCTCGTAAACAGTGTGACAGACTAAGGAAGGAAGCTCCATCTGCCGATATGGTACCATTAAAAAGTCCAAAAAGTTTCAGGCGGCTGATATCGGAACTGAAATTAACAGACTTATGGATGCTCCAATCTCGGAAAATACGAAAGAGACATATCGAAATGCATTGTCATGTTTCAAAGCTTTTCGAAGAGAATATAGCTTAGCTCAAGTGTGCCCCCTCCCCTTTTCCATTATCACATATAGCCACTTTCATTGCATTTCTTTCATAAAACAAAAATCTCACAAAACAGTGACTACATATTTGTCAGCTATTAATTATCGATGTAAATCATGCTCATTTGAAGATTTTTCCGAAAATGTCTTAGTTAGAAAAATGATCGAAGGGATGCGGAGGTTAAACAAGCAAAACGATACAAGATTGCCGATTTCACAGGGGCTTCTTCTAAAACTAATAAATGCTTTGCCATATATTTGCTCGTCGATCTTCGAAGCAACATTATTTTTGTCTGCTTTCTCACTTGCGTTTCATGGGATTTTGAGGGTTGGCGAATTGGTTCTTAGTAAAAGGAGGCAAGCCCACCAAGTAATAAATATCAAAGATATCTCTATTGCAAATGAGAATGACGTCGAAAAAATTGAGCTAAGTATAGCTTTTTCGAAAACTGACCAGCACGGGCATGTTAGCAATATACAAATAATGCAAGACAGAACCGCAACATGTGCGGTCGTGTTGTTGAAAAAGTATCTCGGTTTGCGACAAGATCATCCAGGGCTCCCTTATTGTCATTTCGACGGGTCTCCAGTGACACGATATCAATTTTCAGCGGTTTTGAATAAAGCCTTAAAGTTTATCGGAGTTGACACATCGTTCACTTGTACATATTGTAGCGGATTTGCTACCTGCCTATTGTAAACGGAAACTATGCCCCCCTTTTCAGCATAACGATTTTTTTTAAAGTTACTGTTCTGTTGTAATTTCACGATTTTTATGTATGACAAAGTTCAATATAAATTTTTGTTGTTATTTATTAATATTTTATCTTATTTACCACGGTAATTGAAAGTTTAGTAATGATAAAGCAGTTTATGTAAAAGTTTATCGGAAAATGACAAAGTGTTGCAATAATGTGTCGAAACGAGTCACTGTTTACTTACGATTTGCACCTAACACAATATATTCCAAAGGTTATATTATATATGAAATGAATTATCTGTTATTGTAGAATTCCATAATTATTCACATATTTTCTTATTTTCAGTGGTTTTAATAACCTAGTCAAATACTTAACGACTCATTTTGTCGCTTCAAAGCGGCCATTTTTTTTCGGTAAAATATATGTGCCGTAAATTGGTTTAATCCTTGTTGTTCAGCGTACTATACGTCATATTTAAGTCTTTTGAGTTATTTTTTACGTCATATTCGAGTCCTTTAAGTCATTCAACACTATATAAGAGACGATTCTTATTAATTCTTCAGTCGTGATCTGACTCACTTGGTACAAGGTAACTTTAGCCAAAAACCAACAAATGTCTATTTTATGACTTCTTTTGCTAGCAGAAACGGATCCATACTGTAGATATAGTTATACGGAGTTTGAACTCTTCATATGACGATACGTTTTAGATAAAGGTTAGCATAATACAAATATGCATTAAATGAGTCGAGTCTTCGACTCATCTTTACTATTTTGGTTTATGGAATAGTTCCATTAGAAGTAATTAGACTTATTTCGAGTCTTTTCGAGTCATAATATATTTAAAAATAATACAGTCTCTTATATAGAGTTGCACCAGTCACATAAAGTCGTTTAAGGAATATTCTGATTTATATTATAAATTGATGTAAAATGATTAAAGTAGATTTAATCATTTCGTACTGCTGCATTTTTATGAACTGAAACCTTGCTATTTTATTCACATATTTCTTTTAATAAGATTTACTACCTACAATAATTTTAGCTAGGAAATTAAGAATGTAAAGTATACTGTAGTTGTTTTTATAGAAACTTGTGTAATATTGGTATTCAACAATAGTTGAGATATACTCAGATACTTTCCACGTTTTATTAAGTTAAAGTTAACATTTAGTAGACACATTTTTTTACATTAAAGTCACACATTATATTAGGGATTACGATTTATTTCTTGAGTAATAATTGTTATTTGCAATATTATAGCACTAACTTGGCCAGAGTTATCTCCACTTGGTTGCTTGCTTTTTCACTAATTTATTAATTGCATGTTTGGTGAAGGGAATTGCATTTATTAACATATGCTTTTGGTGATAGAAACTTGCTAAATTGTTATCTAATTGTATTGTCAATATTAATTGCTTGATAATATTTGCATTACTGAATTCCTGCCATATTAAATAATTAACTTTATATGAATTGATCAATGCTGCCTTATTAACCTCATAACCTTGAATTATATCGTCTGGATCGACTTAACACTACGGTGCTGAGTCTATCTGGAGGAGCATAGGACCCGAAGGCTAACACTCTTCCCCAATTAAAAAAGTGTTTGTGTGTCTTGTATGACACAGTTTAGTCGAGTGTTCCAATTGAACCATTTTATAGTCTGAGGTCTGAGTTGGAGGTGCTGTTCCAAGCGTCATTGTTCAGAGGAAACATTGTACAAAAGTCACTTCAGGGGTAACCAGGAAAAAAAGGTTACAATATTCTTTCCGTATAGGAGCAGCATCTTCCCATTTGGAAAAAGGTGCATCTCCGGAAGAAATAAATAAAAATCGGAAGATGGAAGTCCAATGCATTCAAACGGTACATTCGTTAGGGGGGTAGGCACAAATTCTATCTTGAAGCTTGTGGCGTAAAATTAAATGAGATACTTTTTCACTAGGTGACATAAATTACAGTTATAATATTTTGATTAATATTTTAATATATGTTAATACATAGAATCAGAACAGACAAAACAGATACGGGTCGTCTGATCTTCGATAGTCAAGCATGCGTTTGCGCATGCAAGGAGCACCATTGACGGGGTGCATTTGAGTATGCAGCGAAGAAACGTCAAGGTTTGGTGGCAAGGCAAAGGGGGGATGAAATTGGGTGAGTTTGTCCCCAGAATTAGATTGCTTTCGAGCTTTCAATCGCCCCCTGAAATTATCGTTATTAACTGCGGTGGCAATGATTTAGGCTACATTAAATTGCCAGTATTAAGACGTAGAATAAAGTGTATTTTCGAACTAAATCAAATGTTGCCAAACACAGTACTTATTTGGTCCCAGTTATTGCCACGTCTTAGGTGGAGAAGCACTCAAAACTACAAAGAAGCAATGAATTTTGCTGCATTAAGGGTTAACAGTTTTGCAACTGCCCGTGTTTGTTCAATTGGAGGGGGCTACATAAGATATCACGAGATTGGATGGGGCGAATCTGGTGTGCTTGCTAATGATGGGGTTCACTTGTCCCTGTTGGGGAATTATATGTTTATACATAATCTTCAAACCGAGCTATACAAATGTTTTTTCTAGATATATGCAAATTCTCTTTTGTTGATACCGTGCTATTTCTATTATCTTAAATATATTGTATGGCCACATTTCCGTTGTTTCACTCTCGATCAGCAAAGGTTTAATGGCTCTTTTAAGTACTTTTCTGCCTCGAAATCTTGACGATGAGAGAGCGGGAGGAGGGGCTAGCGCCACGGCCTTGTGTTTTCGGCATGTAAGATAAACTTGCCTTTGGTGCCATCACAAGATTATGTTTTACAAGATAACAAGAGGTGCTACGACACAATTGTGAGTGACTGGAATTTCAGACCCCCTTCAAATGTATTCTGGTAGGCTTGATGAATATGATTGATGGTATGTGATTTTGGACACCAATTGTTTTTGGACAAAAAATTTTTTTTGACAGACATAACACAGTTCTTGTTAGCCCATGGTTATGTTGCATTGACAAATGACATGCTGAAAACCTATAAGGTTGCCCAGGTCTGGATAGTTTTAAGTGGGTGGCTGCAGGAGGCATATTTCTTAAAGACGAAGTCGAACAACACAAACTTGTGTATTTCAAGAACAAAGTGTTCACCATCACAGACATTGGATGACGACCCCCACAATGTATAGATATTGCGCCAAAGAAGATGATGGTTTGACAGAAGGAGCTTATTATCCTCTCGCCAACGAAGTTGCAAATGGATATAGTAACGCTACCGTCCGTCCTCCCATCTTTCCATAACATCCTTTTGAACACTCTAGAATCAACATCCTTCAATGGATTTTGACCAAACTTGGTACATACTTAGTTCTTAAGAGAATCTGGAACCCTATTGATTTTCAAGGTCATAGATCAAAGGTCAAGGTCATCGGGTCAAATTTTTATGCGAGGAGATACGCCACGCTTTGCGTTGCCCTTATTCATGCACCGCAATCGCAGTCTATGCATAGTGCTAGTCGAGAAGAACTTTTCGAATATGAACGGGCTAAATTTTCTAATAGAACATTGTAAACATTGCAGACGAAATATGTATTTTCAGCCTTTATCCAAAATATTATATCTAATCAGACTTGAAGTTGGTATATATTCGTTCCGGGTTTAATACTATCTCTATCGGCGGTTGTTTGGTTTAATTTCATCATCAACATACCGTAAACTTACCTGTATATTGGAAATCTCGAATGGTCGGTAGGAAAATACAGCACGATTATACATTAAAGCCTACAAAGTGAGTATGTTACTATTTTATATGTTAATTTGAATGTAAAACTAAATCTTACATGTAGAATTATACATCAGTAATGGATAATTAATCAATAATAGACTGTAATAGAATATATGTGAAAATTTCGACGCTACTACTTTTCAATATAGTCGTTTGTGTAATGCTACTTCTTTTCAATAGAAACGCTACTGTTTTCTAATAGATATGTTACTTACTTTTCAATATGGACTTACATAAATATTGTTACGGACTTCAAACAAGATGTGATTGTGGCATGCTATTTAGGCATAAGAAACTACAAGAACTTAACAAAACAATAAAAATGTAAAGCTACTTAACACAAACAGAAAATCAAGGATTTTATTAGCACATGAAATATATAATTAATATAATGAACGAGTTTTTTGTATATGTTATTGAAATATATTTTATTTACTAGTACATAATTTAGTAGGATGCTATCAATCTTTTTCATATGTTATTGAAATATATTTTATTTACTAGTACATAATTTAGTAGGATGCTATCAATCTTTTTCATTTGAAGTTTGAAAAAGAATAAAATTTCAAGACTATTTGAAATATTTCTATTTGGAAGCGCAAGTTGAAATACCTTTTAAAATACAATTATAACAAATGAAATAGTAAATCATATTTGGATGATCTTCCATCAACAAAGTTATCATACATGGAAAGAATGAAGATGTGAGTAACGAGTGTACATGAATTTATTTGCATGTTTATAAAGTATTCCACTCTTTTCATATATAAACACTTGATACTCTTGGAGATCATCACACATTCTAATGCAATTATGTTCGAAACGCAAATATTATTGAACGATGGTTTACGGTGGGAACAAATTGCATCGACGAGACACAGCAGCATACCATACTTACGTAAATATACGATATTTTTTAAGTTGCTTTAAAATTGAGATAACCGTAATGTATTTAAGGATTTTCAGGGATAATATAAAATTTTACTGTCGCAAATAAACGTTTTCCGTCACCGCTGACGCGCCGACGAAAACACAATTTGCAACAGTAAAATATACGCTTTATACACCTTAAATCCTAAAATACAATACGTTGTCTCCTATAGATATAATATTATAAAGAATAAAACAAAATTTAATGTTTCAGTAATGCTGATGTATTGTGGAAGTTCTTCAACAAGACAATTGTTAGAAGTGCATATCATTCGAAAAAGATACTACTTCATCATGTTGCGTTTTGTGTGTTTGTTCTTTTTGTTTGGAAATCAAGGAGTGTCTGCCCCTTAGCTCAACATTTATTTCGACTTTTAGTACCTATCCAGTGATAACTAATTCTTTTGTAAATCCAAATGTTTTTATATAACCACCCTAACGAACACACAGTTATCTAAATGGACTATGACGCTTAAGCTTTATTCCGTTTATGAATACAAAATTGTTTTGTAACTATAATGCAAACCTTTGTAGGAAATTACTGACTTGTGCACGAGAAAAGATGCCAATACCAAGTACAATCGTAATTGATTTAATAAGTGTTTACATTTTAAAACTGTAGCACTTGTGTAATTGTCTATATTTTAAATAAGTAGCATTCATATTCAAAAGTCGTAGCGGCTATATTGAAAAGTAGTAGCCGCATAATTGAATTTCTCCTATTTATTGATTTAATTCGTTCGAAATACCAATACAGAATGTAATTTCTAGGTTGCATGATTACAAGAGGACTGAAAATGTAACTTAACTCCATCCTTAATGTGCAAAATGGTGAAAAATACCATTTTTTGATATTTCACAAGTTTACATGCACTGAATGTTTATATTCAGTCTTCCTGAATAATGAAAATGCTTTAAAATGTCTTAGATAGTGAAATGTCGTTAGAGTTGACATAAAAACATATGATACATACCTCTAATGTTGCAAACAACATCCTTGTTTATGTTTATTCGTCTGTTTTAACCCATAATACATCTGTGTTCTATTAGAAAATTTAGCGTGTCTATATTCGAAAAATTTTACTCGACTAGCACTATGCATAGACTGAATCGTGTATTTAAAAATTACGAAACTGTCAATAAATCGATCTTGCAGAGAAATCTATAAATACCACGTAATTGAACACTAATAAAAAAAACATCTTTCAATAGTCTGTTGTAACAGCTGATCGGCAACTTGATCAAATGTTGAAATGTTATTAAGAGAGGGTTAATTGATTTTAAATGAATATTGTTTCATAAATTTATTAGTGATATCGATGTACGCAACGGGCTGTTGAATGGCTTTGAGTTTTCTCTACACTGTTGTCATGACATCAAGCGCTTTCAAATTTATCATTACATGATATTTCATTGATTATGACTTCAAGGTTTCAATTAAGAAATCCAATTGGTTTTTTTTACAAATGATAATTTACAGTTATCAAAATAAATGGGGCTATATCAAAATAGCGACATATCGAAATAGAGACATCGAAATAGCGACATTACCCATAGATCAAAATAGCGACATCTCTAAATTAATTGATTGGAAAATATATATCAAAATAACGACAGTAGCAATTACAGGTAAGCTGAAAACAAATAGGTAAAGTGTTAAAATAAAATGAAAATAAATAAATAAATAAATAAATAAATAAATAAATAAATAAATAAATAAATAAATTGTGGTATAATAGCTAAGGCAATAGAATATCATTTATACTAGACTTACCAATAACTCTAACTAATGAGAATATTTCCCACTGGTACAATACAGGTTCAGCGTTCAGCTTGACACAAGTTAAAGTACGTCCGTTAGGGTTGGTGGTTGGTATAAATCTGCCTGCTATTGGGTCCTAATCCAGACTCACAGGGTGTCTTCGGTATGCTTCGTAAGGTGATCGGCTGACTTCGTTCATATTCGTGAGAGATCGTAAAATAAGAGGTATTAAACGGGGCGCCATCTACGACACTCCTCCCAATCCAGTAAAGCAGTGATCCTATGGTGAGCAGTAGTTTTAAGTGAATTTTACAGCATCCACAAAGGCTACTGTTAAGAGTTACAAATAACTATCATAAATGATTCAGTAAGCAGCTTGAGTAATTTAGTGTGGTTTCAGGTTCTAAGTTCCTTTTGAGAAATATGTCGTAAGGTAGTGTTAGTTATGAACAGTTCATCCAATCAGCATTGACCATGAACAACGAATTGCTTCCTAGCAACTTAATTAACTACAGAAATCCCACATCATGTCCTTAATGACAAAATAAAGCCACAAAAAGTGACCACCACTTTTATACAAAAATGTACAGCGATATGACGCAACTTAACCGCAAGGTGCGAAATAAAATACAGTTACACAATTCAATTATCAAAATCAATCCAGAATAATTAATTATTCTGTACAGTTGTGAAAATTGTGGTCTGCTAAATAGCACACCGTAAAACGTATAGACATAAACATTCAACTGTCAAAGTCGCACAATCCAACATAACATAACTCAGAATGATATCCAAGTATCATCTGGATACAGCATCACAAAACAAATATCACTGACTTGATATGCCTCAAAGGAATATCCCTCCAATTGAATCAATAAAACATTAATAACAATCATGACATGATATGAAATTCCATTCATACATTATATACAGTATCTTACAGAGCAACTAAAATCATTACCATTCTTTAAGACGTGAAGCCTAAAAATTCCCGTCCAAGAGTCGGGCACGAAATTGGAGATTCCCATTCATGTACATTTGTATAAAGGCCTTTTTTTTCTTGGGACAAACATTGGCCTTCTTGTTTGACCCCTTCTGCATCATAATTTAATTGGCCTCCTTCATTCTGGACCAGATGTTGGCTATCTACTCTGATCCCTTCCCGTTTAAATGTTATTTTCTAGGAGACATTTGAGTCAATGGACGTTTTGAGGAAGGCATGAAGCCTTTATATTGTCCATTATATTGACTTTTACCTCTACCTTGAACCCTAAAATTCGGGCCCTGATAACCACCCCTTTTAGGTGAAAATTGTTGTCTTCCGTTGGGAGAATGCCATTCTGGCCTCAAGTTGGCAGACTGTGGTGCTGATCTTCCACTATTATATGTCTGCACTGGTGATTGTGAGCGATATTGGGGCATATAGCGTGGAGGTGAATTATACCCAGGCGTGTAGCCTGTAACAGGAGAAGATGACTTTTGTCTTTCTGTCCTTCTTTCTATGACATTGTCCTCATTCAAGCTACTCAATAGGGATCATTCACCAAATTTCTTTCGACAGACGTCGCTGTTGTTCCATAAGTGGTTAGCGGAACGTTTTAATCTCGATGACGCTTGGATTGTTAACGCTAGGTACAAGGACACGTCAATATATAATGCCCTTATAACATGACTAGGACAATTCTGTACATTTCGTTCGCAAACAAAACTGTTCTCACGACTTTTTTTTATTTTATAAATTATAACATTATTGTACAAGTTAGATAAACTACTATGAAACAAAAGAAGTTACCCGTATTGCGGGATATTCAATACGGGCCGCTTCTTTTTTTTTTCTAATAGTACTGTATCTTATATTTACATCCATTGCGCTGGAAGGTTGACTACAGTACGACAGGGATATTAGGTTATTAATTAAATTCCTAACGGTGTATACGTGTATCACATTTCATTTCTTTGCATTAGCATTAGGGGAAAAGGGTGTATTTTACTGATAAAAAGATTTCGATGCTACATTTTTGTACCTGAAAAAAAATGCACTCTGAAACATAATTTTTGTTCTGGAAAAAATTGTCCCTTTATGACTAATAATAAAAATCTGGGTAAATGGATAAAAAATCTAAATCATACATGTACAATACCCAGGAACACAACAAATTTAGTTATACCTTTAGGAAGTAATATACAATTTTCAACAAACACAAAAAGAACAAGTAATAATAAAAAAAAACCTTGTAACAATGAGCAAATAGAATTTCTGTGTGTATAGACACCTTTTCAAGTAGCATAGTTGGTACTTTATATAATTTAAAGGGGAGCTTATTCAAATTAATTTAAAAACGGCAAGTAATAAACAAAAATTAATAGCAATAATAAATTTATGTTTGTAATTAACAATCCAAAGGGAACACATTTATGATTATTTAAAAATAAAATCAGCAAAAAAAAATTATTCATCTGTATGATATATCCAGTTTAGGGAAAGGGAAAACTTAATTGACCTTCCCTACCTAGATCAAGAATTTATATAGTAGTTCTACTATACAAATCCTTGCCTAGATGATCACAGTTTTTATTTTTCACACATATTTTCCTTTTCTCATTTTAGTTTCAATTTTTAGTTTAAGCCACACAAAAAAAATCTTTTTAGATTCTCATCCCCTCCCTTCCCACTTTTTACCATTAAATTCACGATTTTCTATTTTCAATCAATTCATTTTCAAAATTTAACAAATTCTTCATTAGGGTATCAGTATACCAAATAAAGTATATATTTTTTTATTATGTAATGTTCTATCACGATAGTTACCATATGTATCTAGTTCTACAATATTTAACACAGTAGTCCGTAAGGGGCCTTCGTGGTGATCGTTTGGTAGCTGGATTTACAACTACCTATGCAATCAGTATCTATCATCACTAACGTTCCGAGTTCGAATCTCGCCCAAGCGATACAACATTATGTGATAAAGTTTGCCAGTGAATTGTGGCAGGTTCGTGGTTTTCTCTGTGGTCTCCGTTTTACTCCACCAATAAAACCTACCCCCACTGAAATTTGTTGAAAGTGGTGTTAAACACCAAACCCAGTAGTCCGTACGTTTCCAATCGTGTACGTTTACATTTGATTATGTTTTTTATTTTTTATTGTATAGAACGCTGGGTTTTATGCAAATTCCCGATTTTTTTTCGTAGCATTACTGAAATTGTAATTTAAATCGTTTGACTGCTCATTTCAATAACAGGTAGCTATAGCTAACTAAAGTTATCAATAACGTTTTTACCTGCATTAGAATGGAATAAACCTACAAAAGGGTTATCGGAAGTCATATATCGAAGAAGGGCAGGCAATGCAATGGCCAAAAGAAAAAAGACAAAATGATAAACAGTGGTGGTCTACAAAAAACTACACAGAAAACTGAAGATTGATCAGCGCGAATCCCACTTAAAACCCGACGGAATTCTGTCGGTGACAACTTGAGTCTTTAGTTTTACATTGTATGGCAGTTTCAGGTTTTTACGATGATCCGCCAGTCTGATTGTACAAAATATTTGAATGCTACCAAAATCTGTCGAAAATAATTTAAAATAGTAAGAAACAACGAATTTTCTTTATTTAAGTATTTATTATGCAATTCATAATGCATCTGCTCAAAATCTTTCTAAAATAAATGCTAGGATTAACCCGCTTGTTGTCGAATCTTTAACAGTTAATAACACTACATGAAGAAGGAATATATTATCTGTATAATTTTGTACCAAATAATTTCAAAGAGTGTGATTTAGATTTGAAGATTGCCTAAATATAGAGAGACCTAGATATATTAATTCAAAATTTGACGGTATGTGGAGACAGGGACTTTATTATTATATTTTGTTCACTTGGAGGTAGTATTTCCCGAAATTCAGGTATACTTTAAAATGTTGTAATGAAGTTCATCAGTATTGCAGTGTGAGTAACCAAACATCATGTAGACCTTTTACGAACATGTATAGGCTACACCAGGGTACATGCCGATATGGCTTGTAAACGTCCGTTTTATTTCTTAATATGGTCATAATAAAACTCTTTTCGTGCGACTTAAAGATAATACTTTTATTTTACATATACTCGTCAACTAAATCTATACTTCTAACAGGTAATATCACCCGCACTGTACTAGTTAAGCTTCAATGTTTGCACCATCCAAGTTTTATAATTCAGTGCCCTCATTAGGTTAACGTTAAGATACAAGCGTCTTTGTGATTCAAACGCACAATTAACCACTTATGGAACAGTAGCGTCACCAAACGGGAGAAGCGGTGAATGATTCCTATTTACCAACCAATGAGGATAAATTCTTTATATCTTGCTCCAAGCATGTTTGTCTTTGTGTATGACTATTTTCTTTTTCCTTTGAATGATTACCTTCAGTATCTGATAATGTCACTTGCCTTTGAGCCAGGGAAGTTTTGGCTGACCCAAAGATAGCCTTCTGATTTGCTAGTGATGTTTTAACAAATTTAATGGCCTTAGACAAAGTTACTGGGTTTTTCTCCATTGCTTTTATTGCTGCTTCCTTTTCCTTACACCCCCTGAGAAATGATTCTGTAGCTATATCTTCTAGAGCATCGTCTTCACATTTTTCATATCCATCCAGGGCCAATACGTATACTTTATGTGCAAAATCTTCCAAGCTTTCATTCTCTTGTTGTCTCACATATTGTAATTGTCGCCTTGCGGTAACGGGTTCTGGTTTCTTACTGAATCTTCTTTTCATTTTCTTCCGTAGTGCATCATAATCATCGTTTTTATTAACTTTTCTGGCATACTCTAAAGCAGTGTCTTTTAAACAATCTAGCAGTTTTTCTTTTGTTTCTCCAGTGTCTCCTATTGGCTGTTCTGTCAAACTGGTAAATAAATGATTCCCATGATGGCTTCGGTTTTTGACTAGAAATGAAATATTTTAATGGTTGATGTTTGGAGTACAAATTTTTCAAAAATGCACTTTTTAGGCTATTCTCTGTCCAGAGTTGTCGTTCCTGCTACGCTACACACCATGTTGTGTAGCGTAGCAGGAACGACAACTCTGCATAGAGAATGCTTTTAGGCCACTCGAAATTAAATTCTTGTTCTTTGGATTTTCCATTTGCTAAAATTGAGCGAACGAGAATTTTTTTTTTTTTTTTCATTTTCTGAAAATGACTTACATTGTGGGAGAGACAAACATTCAAGATTCCATAAGCACACGAAGTGTGTGCAATGGAATCCTAATTTTATGAATAACCAGAGACAATATATGAAAGTGTTTTCTCCCCTTTGACCATCGGTAGATGGCGTTGGACACAGCCATTTAAAAAGCTTTGTTTTGATAAGATACTCTCATTCTCCATTTTGGTGAGTTCATGCATCACCAACCTGAAGAACGAAGAAAGGTTAGACCTGTTAAAGACCTTGCACAATACAAGAACCTTCATTTATGACTACTACTACTAGGATAAAACGTTGTAAATGATACTAATACCCAATAGTTTCTATATTTATTAAAGTAAACAAAATAATAACAAGTGTACAATCATTTGTAAATAAGCTAATTGTCTTAAGCACCATTCCCACCATTGTCCACAAGTCTTCTTATCTGAAATGAGACAGATATATCATAAGTAATAATAAATTATGAACAAACAACAAGCAGTAAGATGTGTATATTAACATAAAACTAACTGTTCAAATTAATATAAATAAGTACACAATGGATCCTAATTTTTTAAGGGTTGGTGTGGGTGGGAACACTTTCATATCTTGTCTCTGGTTATTCATGAAATTAGGATTCCATTGCACACACTTCGTGTGCTTATGGAATCTTGAATTTTATTTCATAACCTCCGACAAGATATTACAGTGTTTGTTTAAAGCTTACCTAGTTAGGACTACTTGTTGAAACGAATTAGGTTCTATTGGTTTGTGGTAAAATCGTGAAAAAGTGGACACATTTGTCCATTTTGCTTGTTTCAAAACCTCTGAACAAGAAATGCCATTTCTAAAGGCTTTTGAAGTTGAAGCAGCCCTTGTTGAGTGAGCCTTATATAATAAACTGTCAATTCCAGCTGAATGGATGGTAAATTTCAACCACCGAGCCAATGTGCTTGTTGTTATTGGGTGGTATGGTTTGACAAAACTCAAAATTAACCACCTCCTATTTATACTGTCATTTGATTTCCTACATTCTGCAGTGACTTCTATGTATGTCTTAAGACAGTCTAGAATACAGAAACTTGAATCTCTTAATTTTGTAAATCTTAATTCTGGTAAAGGTTTACCAACTTTGCTTATTTTAGTCAAAGATGGTATCTTAAATATCACATGATCACCTTTGTCGCACATATAATCTAAATGTAATTTATTAATTTCTGAGGCCCTTCCTGCTGAGGCTAGGGATAGTAACATAACTAATTTGTGTGACAATAATTTTAAAGACATGTTTGAGTTGTCTCCCCACAAAGCAATTAAATTCAACCCCTTATCCACATCCCATGAATTCTGATATCTAGGCAATGGTGTTCGAACATTGAAAATTGCCCTCATGTGAGTAATAATAGTAGGATGTTTGCCTACCTGCAAATTGTCAATCATATTATGACCACGTGAAATTGCTGAACGATAAGTGTTAATTGTCCTATATTGTTTTTGTTCATAAAAAAGACAAGTCAAAAATTCTATTATATCCTCCAAAGAGGCTTGAATGGGATTAACTTGTTTTGATACGCACCAGCCAGACCATCGCTTCCAGGCACTTTTATATGAAGCTCTGGTTCCTGGTCGCCAGGCCTGGACGTGTAAGTCTGCAGCTTGTTTTGATAACTTGTTTGTAATTCTATGTTCCCCGATACTTTCCAAGCTGCTAATTGCAGGGTGCCTAACTGTGTCAATGGGTGTGTTTGTCCCTTTGGAGATGTTAGCAGATGAGGAAAGCATGGGAGTTTTATTGGATCCCTGATTGACATTTGAAGCAGAAGTGGGTACCAAGGTTGGGCTTGCCATATTGGTGTTATGATTAATATGGTTGCTCTCTCTTTGGCAATTTTTGCCAAACAACATCCTATAATGCAAAATGGAGGGAAAGCGTAGCCATTTATTGTGGCCCATGGGATTAAAAAGGCATCGATTGCCATAGCTTCTGGATCGTTTCGCCAACTTATAAATTTTTGAATTTGATAATTTAATCGAGTGGCGAATAAATCTACCTGACATTTTCCCATTATGTTTGAAATATGTTCGAAAATATTTTTGTCCAGCATCCAGTCCCCTGAATCGTTTAAATTTCTGGACTCCCAATCTGCTATTGAATTTAGTTTTCCTGGGAGGTATTCTGCTCTAAGGATTATTCCCCTTGTGGAGCACCAATCCCATATTTCCTTCATTAATTTTGTTAATGGTTTGGATTTTGTGCCCCCATTCTGTTTACATATGCCACTGCAGATATGTTGTCCATTCTTAAATGTACTAGAATGTGACTTTTGGACCTGACGAATGCTTTGAGTCCTAAGAAGGCTGCTAAGAGTTCTTTTGCATTTATATGTAACTCTAGTTCTGAAATAGCCCAATTTCCTCCTGTCCGGATTTCTTGACAAACAGCGCCCCACCCTTCGTTTGATGCATCTGTTGTTAGAACTCTGTGCTGTCCTTTACGGGGTCCTCTATAACCACTTCTCTAGCCTCCTCGTCTTTGGCCCCCAGCTTCGTGAGGACGTGCCGAGGGCCTGTACTGATAGGGCGTTCCAGATTGTCTGCCAGTAGGGGAAGAATGTCTATAGTTTCCCCCATATGTATTATTGTCATGTTTCCTCCTTTTTACAACAAATTTATTTCTCTTGTTTTTTCGGCCGTGTCTGAAACCATTCGCTATCTCAGAAGCTTCATCCTGAGTCTTACTAGCCTTTTTTAACACCTTCTTGAAACTTTCCCCGAAGAGATGTTGTTCACTGTTTTGAATTATAGTTTTATTTTTGTCTAACAGTTCTTTTGCCTTCTTGTAATTATCTGTTAGTTTGAGGAGGGTATTAACACGTCTATGTCTATCTACTGCGACGCTCGACTGTCCTACACAGCACACGGTTTTCTCAACCAGTCTACACATGTGAGCGATGTCTACTTCATCTACATGTGTTGAATTGTGTGCTTTTATTCGGATATTATCCAGAATTTTCCACAACTGAGAAAGTGGACCCATCGTTCTATATATTCTCTTTTGGATCCCTAATACGCCTTTCTCTACACCTTTATCGTGTTCAATGTTCAACTTGTCCAAAATTGGACCTACATAGTCGTCCATTTGTTTACATTTTAAATATGGCATTTCTGGGATCGGAGATGATTTCAAAATGCTTTCTTCCACGATATCATCAGACACAAAATGTGAGAACTGAGCCCTAGCATACTTTAATTGGCTCTCAGAAAGAATATCAATGGATATTTTCTTTCCTGTAGGGTCGAATCTTTCATATTCTGTAATGGAGGAGATTGTCTCGGAAACGAGGCTTCTTACCGTTCCCGGACCGCTTCCGTGTGAATCCGATTCGCTGCTACTAGAGACACTATCGGAACTTTCCGAATCTGAACTTTCAGACTCACTAGAAGAACTCTCACTCAGTTCTGTTTCATTATTTTTTCTCTTTCGTTTTTTCCCTTTTTTCTTACTGGAAAATGGGATTTGCAGAGAGTCGGCAGGTCGACTACTGGGACTGCCATATTGGATTTTGTCAGAGTCTTCGCATTCAGCGTCTGACATTTCAGCAGCGTGTATACTGACACTGTCTGCCTGCATTCGAGGAAATAATCGTCCCGAATATTATGAAAATATTAGAGCTATAATCGTGAGAATACCGTCTTTGATTTCGTAAGTAGGTGATGCTACGAGCGAGCCTAAATGGAGAATGAGAGTATCTAATCAAAACAAAGCTTTTTAAATGGCTGTGTCCAACGCCATCTACCGATGGTCAAAGGGGAGAAAACACTGTAATATCTTGTCGGAGGTTATGAAATAAAATTAGAAGCGAAATAGATATTTTAATTTAAACTTGTTCTATATTTTTGACAACATTTTATAAGGGCGTGCGACCATTTAAAATTTTAAATCTTAAAATATTAATGTGAATTATGTAGCAAGATTTGTGATATTTGTATTGTAAGTAAAAAAGTACATTACTAAAAAAAAAAAAAAAAAAAATCCTATGAGGAAGCGAGTTAGTACGAAGAACAGGAAGTTAATTTGGTGTATAAAATGTTATGCGGTTATTGTTCATCATTCGTAGATATGTACATTTGTTTGTGAAATTTCATTACACACGTTATAATTGTTGTTCAATCTGGGTTTTGTTAAGGAATATCCCAATTATGAGTAATTATTTCTAAACTATAGGGTTATTTTATGCATTGTAGATTCTACATTTGATTTAGTAGCTATATGAATTTCTTTGTCTGCAATTCAAGGGACATTGACTCCCTAGTGGTTTTCCACGCGGATTGTAGACGAAGGGATTCCTCACATTAAGTGTTTAACTATATGCTGGCTGGAAACATGGGAAAAATATATATATACATGTATATACAAAATGTATATATATATATATATAAATAACGAATATATGTTTTCTACAGAATAATGAAGAATCAAGTAACCTTACTCCTTTTGTGAGTGTTCCTGATTGGGAGCTAAAGTGTGGATTTGACCCGACATAGGTAGCTATTCGGGGAGAGCCAGCATGGGTTACACTTAATGATGGGAGAGTCCCTTCGTCTACATTCCCAGTGGCTGAAGATGTATTGGAAAACTATGCTGATTTTGATTTGGACTCGTTGCCCTTGCGATATCCTAAGAACTTTGTTTGTGGCCAAATACATGGTTGTTTGTTGAAATGGAAAGATATTCTCAAAAAGGGTATTGTTGATGAAGATTCGTGTGTTCTTAAGTGGTTAGAAAATGGAGTAGATATTTATGATTTTTTTCGTCATTTTAAAGGAAATTTAAGGGAAAGGCTTTTGATTCTGATATTCCCCCAAAACAGTACTACCCAAACTCTGCTGTGTGTAAGTAATTTGTTGACTTTATTTCTAGTGAGCTATGCGAGAGGATTTCGACTGGGTCTATTAAACTTCTTGGAAGGGTAGGTTCATGTAAGCCGCCTAGGAATGTTATGCCCCTTACAATAGAACCAAGCAAACCAAGGTTATGCCACGATGAACGCTTTTTTAACTTATGGATTAAGGATTCTCCTTTTCATTTAGAAATACCGAAGGATGTTCACAGGCTTGTTCAAAAGAATGCGTTGATGATAACTTGTGACGAAAAATTCGATTATGACCATGTTAAACTAAATGAATCGTCACAAACCTTTTTTGGTATTCAGTTTGGTGGATATTTCATGACTTGTACAACTTTACCATTTGGATGGAAAGCATCTCCATTTGTGTACCAATCAATTAGTATATGTGTTACTTCATATTTAAGGGGTCTTGGGGTAATGAATACTCTTTACATAGATGATAGGTTTGCAGTGTCAAAGTGTAGTAGTGAATTAGGAGTAGGTGACAATGTTGATGAGGGGAGACGGTTGGCATATATCATGCTGGAATTACTAACAAGGTTAGGAATACTTTATCATTGCAGAAGTGTTCATTGGTACCGTCCACTTGCAAAAAGTTCCTTGGGTTTCTAGTAGGTTCAGTCAGGCAGGCATTTGTACTTCATGAGGATAGGAAGATGAAGTTTATTGAACTGCGGGAGTTCATATTGTCCCTTGATCAGGTTGACTTGAAGACACTACAGAGGTTTTCAGGGAAGTGTATTTCTATGACACTAGCTATTCCAGGATGTAAACTGTTTTGTAGGGAGGTAAGCGCAACAATTTCTTACTGCATTAAAAATAGCAGAGCCGTAAAGGTTTCAGGGGAGATAAAAGATGAATTAGAACATTGGAGATTTATTTATAGTTCATGGTCAGGGTGCTCTACATGGAGAAAAGAATTTCACAAAAAGGTAGAAATGTCAACAGACTCATCTGGCTTTAGGTATGGTGCGTTAGTAGATATAGATGGTGATCAGTTGGCTCTTGGTGACTATTGGCTAGAAAATGATAATCGACCAATTCATGAGAAGGAGGCTGACGCTATTCTTAAAACATTGCAGTCTTTGGGTAAGAAACTATTGAACTCAAGGGTTGATATTTTGACAGATAACATGGCAGTGATAGGTGCATGCAATATTCATGGTGGTAAAAGCCATGGTATAAATGTTGTGCTCAAGGAGGTATTTAGAATTGTTGTGTCATTTAACATTGATTTACATCTTAGTTTTGTCTCTTCTGAAGAGAATGTGGCTGATGTAGAGTCAAGGAGATTGAGTACAGCGGATGCCATGCTGAGTGAAAGTTCTTGGTCAAAAGTAAATAGTTCTTTTGGTCCTCACTCAACTGATCTTATGTCTTTAGACTCTAATGATATGAGGTTTGTTGATGGTAAACCCCTTAGACACTTTGCACCGTGGTTGACACCCATGACGTCGATCAGGAGTGAATGTTTTTTCTCAAGACCTGAAGAAGGAATCAAACCCTTATGTATATCCCCATTTTGTATTAATATTCCCTTTATTTCGATTAATAGAGGAACAGGGAGTGTCATGTACAGTGGTAGCTCCTAAGCTTAAACCAGTCCCAGTATGGTGGCCAAGCATGACAAGTAATTCTGTACGTTCTGTTTGTATTAGGGATAAATGAGAGAAAGGGGTAATTAAAGCACCTTCTAAGAAAGATTTTGTTGTAGATTTACTAGGCCTGAAGTGGCCGTTGTTTGCGTTTAGAGTTTCTTTTCGCGATTTGACATGTGATAGGTAAATTAGGTCATAAGGACTTTTACATGTGTCATTTAAAGGGTAATACAAACTTTTAATACAAAGTTTGTTTTGTTATATTGTAGGCATCTGATTTTGCAATTAATTGGGAAGTGATTAATATAAGACTGGCTGAGTTGGATGAAAGAATTTGTTCGTCATCAGCTTTCAAGAGGAAAAATTGTCTTTCGATATCTCTGGTTGGGTTTCTTAGAAACTCTGGTTGTCAGAGTTTAAGGCTTAGTACTCCAGATGATGTCAGACGATTTTTAATATGGAAGGATTATTTTGGCGAAACCATTATTCATGATATACAATGTCCTTTTCTTGGCATAAAGGGTTCGGTTGAATGCGATTGGCCGAAATGTTTGGCTTCAGCTACAGTTGAAGGTGTGATTCAGCAGTTGGTCAATATTTTTGAAGATAATGGAATGGTTAGAAGTTGGGATGTAATGTCTAATACTGGTAATCCAGCATTGACTCCTACAGTTAAGGAGTATTTGAAGCTGGTTAAAGCAGAGCATGCTAGGGCTCATAGTTTACCAAAGCAAGCTAAACCAGAATTTCTGACCAGGATTACAGCAATCTGCTCCTTCATTAATAGAGAAATTCAGATTGAAACTCTGTCACTTAAGGAGAAATTTATCTTGTTCATGGATCAAGCATGGTTCAAGTTACAGTTCTTCGCAGGTGACAGGGCTAGTGATCTTTCTATTGTTATTGCACATGAGGTTAGGATGTTGAATGATGGTTCAGGGTTGTTTTTTCAGCATAACTTTGGTGAAACACTAAGAGGTGGAAAGGGTAGACATAATTCATTTGTTATTAAGAAATGTTGTGATCTTGAGGTGTGCCCTGTCAAAGGTTTGTTGGATTATGTACAGTTCTGTAAGCTGAGTAGGGTTGATTTGTCCACAGGTTATTTATTTAGGATAGTATCTGAGAATGGGAGAGTGCTGGACAAGCCTGTTAACTATTCTGTGGTGTATGAACGCTTAAGGTATTACTTGTCCACCTTGGGCTTATATGAGGGGCTTATATCAAGTGTTATCTCCTCCGCTTCATGATTCTTGAAAGCTACTTCACTGAACTGACCATAGAGAACTGAGACTGCATGGTGTCCATAAGTTGAATCTTCAATTAACAAAATAAACCTTTGGTAAAAAAATTGAATTCAAAGCTCTTTTTGACAAACTAATAATACATGGTGATGCCCCAAACACTGACAGCATAATTGTGTACAATTTGTAAACATAAAATTTGTTTTGACAATGATTATTAATGCAATACTGTAACAATAAAATAAATTACACTTAGAGCAAACATTTCATCAACAAGAGACTGGTGCCTACCAGCTTGTCATAAATTAAAATCTAAATAACATACTAAGTTGAGACCTATTTGAATAAACATCACCATTTGTAAACAGTTAGAGGTAATAGATTGGAAGACAATAAAACAGCAACAGCAACAAGAAATGCAACAGTGTAAAATCAAAGAAGTGTAACAGTGTAAAATCACAGAAGTGTAACAGTGTAAAATCAAAGAAGTGTAACAGTGTAAAATCACAGAAGTGTAACAGTGTAAAATCAAAGACGTGTCAGCTATATTTTGAAACCTTCAGGACAATTACAGGTTTAAACAAACTTTCTTCGGGACATTCTTAAATAATTAAACCGATTTTTATAAAGTTTTTCATGACAATTTGAGAAATAGGTTGGCAAAGGTATTGAGTTCGGTGCCTAGCTGAATTACTGTGTTATTGAAATATCAATTTTAGTCTGTTTCTTGTAAAAAAAAAAAAAGCCAAAAAAAAAAGTAATCCACAATAAAAGTGAACTGGTCAGTTTATAAATGATGATATCATGGTGACAGATATGAAGTCAGAAGGAGAAAACCTAGTCTCCTAAGCTTTTATAAGGGCACTAATCATCTTGTTACACAGAGTAGTTGCTTTCCTCCCTTTGAAAACTACCTTTTTGTCTTTGTGCGTTTCAGAGTTTAGTACATCTGTTACACAGTTATCATCCCTGAAATGTGTGTAACTATGTGTTATCATAGCAAATATATATAGTATATATGTGTCCATTTTTATCGCCAGTGTATGATATCTTTAAATGAGATTCATACAAATACAGATCATTACAGATATGATAAAACATTAAACTTCAATATTTGTTGAAGTGTAATTTTCGTTGATTGGACTCTGTGATATGCATCAGGAAGTGTTAGACCATCTTTCTGCAGGTACACCGACAGCCTTTGCAGATTGAATATGATCCTCTGTAAAATAAGTTCATTAATAGAGAAAACACATGAAAGCATTAATGTATTATTTTATTAGTTAAGTAGAGAAGAGATCACACTGAAAAATACAAGCGGTGCATTACAAACTCCCTTAAAAACTTTGAGTGATGTCAGACCTTATGGAAGGTCTTAAGATATAATTATGACTGATAGCTCATAAATATAATACTTAAGTTCAGTCATCACGATGAGCACCGGTTATCCGGCCCAAGTTCAGTAAAGCTTCGTTTGGACAAGTACATTTTCTATTTTTATTTAGAACTATCTAAAAATAAATTCTTGTAAGTCATGTTCTTACCTTCAAAGACAGACTGTACACTAGTAAGTACTTGGCCACTCCTCAGGAGTTTTGCTAAACCTTCATCCTTTGGACTTTCATGTGATGCGTTTTCTAATTGGTATCTAAAGACTTTTTAAACACAAGTGTATATGTTCAAAGCCCTCATATAATGGGGTAACCATCTTGTGCCCTCAACACGTGTTGGTAGCCTCTGTTTCTATGTTTAATACCCGGTCCACCAAATGCTCGTTGTACCCCTGCAAAATCAAATGAAAATATTTGTAACATGCTTAAATGGAACAGTTAAACAAAATTTTGAAATAAGTTCTAGTTGCTGTTGTCCTCTATAAATTTCTTAAATGGCTTTTTTTTCTCTTTTTTCTTTTTTTTTTGACGTTTAAAACTTGTTATGTAAGTAATTACATGTACAATGTATTAAACTTTTGGTAGAGTTTAAATAAAATTTACCCAGTGTTACACAACTTTGAGTAAAATATTCACAATATATGTTTTTTTCTTTCTCTACTTAAAGCGGCATTAGCTACGATTTTGACCCAAAAAATGATATGTTTTGGACATTGGTAAATAGCTTTAAAATGATGAAATAAAGGTAAATATTTCACATTAAACAGCTTATCGTACCACTTTTCGCCTTTTGAGAACGAAAATTACCATCGATTTATTATTGCCTTGCAAGCAAATAATTTGACCTCACTTTCTCCGTATGCAACTGACCTTACTAGTGACAAGTAAAAACGAATAATTTGTATGTTGTCGCTTATTAAATGCAAACTTGCATAGTTTTTTGTCCGTAATTAACGCCGACTAAAAGCAGATTCACAGAAAATAAGAAATAAATGCATTGTTGTACTGATTTAATGACGATTCGGCAAACTCCGTAAACAATGTCGATAATTAATATGATGGTGTCCATTTCTTGATCGATCTCAAAACACGAGCAGTTACACCTTTTTTCCGCGATGCGCGTACATTTCATAACATTTATAAGTTACAGAGACACGTTTTATTAAGGCATCAATCATATCTGATAGTTTTTATGGGTAAAAAAAATTTACGATTTTGGCAGATAATGCCCCTTTAAATTTAATTTTTTATTTTTAATAACTGACAAATACCTTTTTTCTGTTTAGGGATTTTCCGAAATAAGTTAATCATAAGTAAAAGCAAAGAAGTGCAACATTATAAAATCAAAGAAGTTTCAGCTAAACTTTAAAACCTTCAGGACAATTGCAGGATTAAACAAACTTTCTTCGGGACATTCTTAAATAATTAAACCGATTTTTATAAAGTTCTTCATGACAATTTGAAAAATAGGTTGGCAAATGTATTGAGGTCGGTGCCTAGCTGAATCACCGTGTTATTGAAATATCAATTTTAGTCTGTTTGTTGTAAAAAAATATATACACAAGAAAGTAATACACAATAAAACTGAACAGTTCAGTTAATAAATGATGATATCATGGTGGCAGATATGAAGTCAGAAGGAGAAAACCTAGTCTTAAGCTTTTATAAGGGCATTAATCATCTTGTTACGCAGAGTAGTTGCTTTCCTCCCTTTGAAAACTACCTTTTTGTCTTTGTACGTTTCAGAGTTTAGTACATCTGTTACACTGCTATCATCCCTGAAATGTGTGTAACTATGTGTCATCATAGCAAATATATATAGTATATATGTGTCCATTTTTATCGCCAGTATATGATATCTTTAAATGAGATTCATACAATTTTCATTTAAAGTAAATACAGATAATTACAGATATGATAAAACATTAAACTTACTTGTTCAATATTTGTTGAAGTGTAGTGTTCATTGATTGGACTCTGGGATATGCATCAGAAAGTATTATACTATCTTTCTGCAGGTACACCGACAGCCTTTGCAGATTGGATATGATCCTCTGTAAAATAGGTTCATTAATAGAGAAAACACATGAAAGCATTAATGTATTATTTTATTAGTTAAGTAGAGAAGAGATCGCACTGAAAAATACAAGCGGTGCATTACAAACTCCCTTAAAAACTTTGAGTGATGTCAGATCCTATGGAAGGTCTTAAGATATAATTATGACTGATAGCTCATAAATATAATACTTAAGTTCATTCCTCACGATGAGCACCGGTCCTCTGTCCCAAGACCAGTAAAGCTTCGTTTGGACAAGTACATTTTCTATTCTTAATTAGAACTATATAAAAATAAATTCAAGAATTAGATTCGGACCACTAAATTCAAATTTTTATTTCCAGAACTGTAAGTTGTGCTCTTATCTTCAAAGACAGAATGTAGACTAGTAAGTAATTGGTCATCCCTCGTGAGTTTTGCTAAACCTGCAGCCTTTGGACTTTATGTGATGCGTTTTCTAAGACTTTTTAAACACAAGTGTATTGTTTTAAACATATTTTATTCACAAAAATGAATAGGATTGAGCAACAGGCTATGCCTATACAAGCTCTCTCCTTTTACATGTACAAGGCTTATATTCAGTTAAAAAATAGTATATAACAATTATATCAATAATATATGATAATTATGTTCCTTGAATACATGTAATTGTAAACACCAATAATATTTCATATNAAAATGAAAATAAATAATTTGATTTGGCCAATGTAAAAAATAAACAATGTAATCCTGAAAGTACCGAAAATAAATATTTCGATCACAAAAATCTTCCAAGCCCCCCCCACCAAACTTATTTTAGTTCCAAATGTGTATATTTTGAGACTTTAAATGTTAACAAGCATTATATTGGGATGGAGCCGAACATTNGCCCCCTTACATAAAAGTAATAAGTTTTGGGTGTTTAGAACTCAGCTTAATTGTCTGTTTGTCTTGCTGTCTATAACTCCTCATTTAACTGCACAATGGTTTGGTGAATCTTTACGTTCATCCTCCACCAAACTTATTTTAGTTCCAAATGTGATATTTTGAGACTTTAAATGTTAACAAGCATTATACTGGGATGGAGCCGAACATTGAGGCTTTTGAGGGACCCACTGCGTCCAATTTGATTGGCTCAGAACACAGATTTGAGCAAAAAAAAAGTTTGCTCAGCAAAGAAAAAGTTTTATGGCATTCGGGCCAGTTGTATTGGTAAAAATGATTTTTAAGATTATTTTTCGTTGATTTATAGAACTCAAACGGACTATAACTATGTGACATTCGGATTCAATTGATTCACTAGCGAATGAATAATTAACTAAATATAACCAATAGTATCAGTCCAGTATATATATTCGTAGCCTTTTTGAAAGAAAAAACTGTGCTTACTAAGGCATGTTTGTAACATATGCGTCCGTTTGCGACCCATCCTTTTTATTGCGGTAGGCAAATTATTTTATATCATTTTGAATTGTTTAAAGTTATTTCAGTAGATACATGCAAACAATTTAAAAAAATAAAATATTTCTTAGATATTGCAATAAAATAATCTTGGTAGGGGCATTTTTACCTGGGTAGGTAGGGAAAGGGCAAACAACCATAATTTTAATTTAGGGCTTAAACTTGGAAGCCCGGGGTGTGGGGGGGGGTAACTTCACCATTTTTTTATACGGATGTGCGGCTGGACATTCAAGTACCCTACCCATTCATATACCTCCCGGGTTTGAGGAACTATATCCATTCATATACTAACCTTTTCAAAAATACAACCCATTCATATACCAATTGTATTTCTGAAGTAGTTCAACTGACATGACTGAACCGGGAATAAAAAAAAACCACAAAGTTTATACAAAGGAAAAAAAATTATATTAAAATTAAAATTTACCATCAATTTTGCCATCCATTTTGCAGTCGTATAAAAAAAGTTTTAGTGCTTGATTATATTTTATTATTTATTCATGCGGACAATACTTTTTTTCATTTTGCATTGTCGAATTTGAAAGGATTTGAAACAATTTTGTCCATAAATGCATTGTACAGTGTATATATGTTTGATTACATGGAGATTTGACGGTGGACCAATTGGTTATAGGAGAAGACAAGGGCTTGAATTTGTGACAAGAGAGAATGATGTGACAATTTCTCCACCAGATGTGACAGGGCGGATGTGTGTGACCAGATGTGTCAATGGCTAGTGTGATGGTATTGCTCTGGTGTGATTGCACTCCTGTCACTTAGGGAACGTACCGGGATCTATAATATTTGAAATAAAAACACATAAATTAAATAATCCAGCAGGATCTGATTTTATTGTGTTGACTTAATATATATAGTTACAGTATACAAAGGAATCAAAAGAAACATCAATAATTGAAAATACAATACTGCATTATAATAAAATGAAAATCGAAAGTATAGCAAGCAAATTGAAATCGAGACTAAATCAGTTAATCTTTCTTATCTCTTTAACCTTAGAAAAAAAATACAATTTAAGTCTTCAACAATTTCACCTTTAAAATAAAATATTTAATTAATCCAATTTATACCTCAAAATAACAGAATAACAGAGTAACAGAGACTTACCTATAATATTTGAAATAAAAACACATAAATTAAATAATTCAGCAGGATCTGATTTTATTGTGTTGACTGCCGCACACTGGAATTTCTCCTCTTTTTATACTCCATGAGAATCACCACCTTGACCCCTATCCACTCTCCAATTTTGTTCTTACTTCTGATTTCTTTTTATTTATTTTCTTTCGGTATTAAAAAGTTTCGTATATATTTGTTCAAACTTTATGTTTAGATTTCATCCTTGGGTATATATATTTTTTTTCTTTTTAATATTGTCTTTTTTTCTAGGAACTATTTTTTTTCTCAGAACTCTATAGCCAAATTTAGCTGGATGACGATTCTGACCATCATGATTTTTTATGACTGACTTTTTCACCCCATACCTTTTTTCTGAAACAAATGTTATTCTTAGCTGTAGACTGGTTTTCATAATTGGACAACGGCCAAACGATGATTGTTTTATGTTAGGCAGTGAACACAACTTTTCTTGATTTTTCTATTCTGACAAATTCATGAGAATTTGCTGTTTCTTATTGATTTTTGCATTTTTACTATCCAAGGCCGTATACATACAATGTTGTTGGTAATATTGCCTTTAATAGTATAATTCCAAAAATAAAAAAGAGTATTTTTTCTCTCGAATGGTTAGGCGAACGAAAATATCCCAGTACATAATTATAGCTTTATAAAGAGGTTCATATACATGTGTGTGTTTAGATACCATCATATTACACTTTTTTCGCAAGTTTTAATAGCTTTTTTTTTAGATTTATAACTCGTCAGACCCTTTACAAATTAAGTAGCGGTCCATTTAAGAACCATGCAATTTTGAAAGAAAACAAAACATCCTTTAAAAGGCTTCGTATTTTTACTTTTTTATATTTTATAGCTTTTTGGGTGTATAAAACGAAATGGATAACAATTCTTTCAAAGTGACTGGTCAGATACTCGAACTTTAATGTGTAATAAGTTATATTGTATTTCTTCACAAATTTGTCTATTTTTACAATGCATTCTATAAAATTCTTATCTTCCATGACCAGGGTTTATTTGTAAAAAGAACCACACGCATATGGTATTGTATTCTAAACAAAACGCACAAAAAAATATGTAAGCTCTCGACCAATGAATCACCTATTGCATAATTCTTAACTTGAGTGGTACTTAATAGATATACATCCGATTTGATGATAACTATTTGCATTTTGATTATTACTAGTTTCTGTTCTTTTTTCCAGAAACGTTAAATGCATTGTTCTTTATTCAATAAATTGTTCATTTGGTCTCCTTTTGTATTTTAGCTCACCCAACTAAACAGTCAGGGTGATCTTGTGGCATCACTTGTCCGTCATCCGTCGTCCGTTAAAATTTCACATTTGGATCTTCTTGAGAACCACTGAGCAGAATTAAACCACGCTTGGCAGAGGTGTTCACTATGAGGTCCTATCCTACACCAATTTTGCTACGTTTTATGCCGATTCGTAAAAAAATTGTCATCAGGAGACATTGAAAACATTGTTAGTTTTTTAATAATCTTTTTTCAAAAACCACTGAAGCGATGGTATGGAAACGTGATTTGTATGTCCATTTTAAGGTCCTTGACAGGTCTTGTTACTTTTTGAGCCCATCGGAAATTCAAAATCGTTGCCAGCGGAGGTCAAATTTTGCTTTGAAACCATATGTAAAGCAACATTTTCATGGTCTACTTGAAAAACACTGAACAGAATTTAGCCACACTTGGCAGAGGTGTTCACTATTATATCCTACGCAAGTGTTGTTACTTTTCATGCGATTCGTAAAAATAAATAAAAGAAGAATGTGTCTGAGGATACGGAGTTCTCCGCTTTCAGCTAAGTAGGCCTAACTTCCAAGCCGTATATGGGATCTGGCTGAAATTGAACTTGACCTGCATATTATGGTTGTAATCATTGTCTTGAAATTTCAGAGTCCTTTACAGGTGATAATGCTTTTTATGCCGATCGGAGATTCAAAATGGTCGACAGCGAAGGTGAAAATTGCTTTGAAAACCTATGAATTACATTTTCGTCATCTCCTTGAGAACCACTGAACATAATTAAACAATTTAACTTTGAGGGTGTTCATCAATATGAGGTACTACACAAGCGTGGTTATTTTGGTGCAGATCGATAGGAGACTTTGAACATTCTGATTGATCGATTTTCAAGAACCACTGAAAGCATTGTCGGGGGAAATATATATCAAAGTAGTCGTCCTCCTTACTACCTTTCTCACCCTTCCTCTCCATCCTCCATCCTCCTCCTCATTGCCTCTATCCCTACTTCCTCGCTCTCATTCCTCTCCATCCTCCTTCGCACTACCTCTCCCCTCCTTCCACTCCACCCCCTCCTTCCTCTCCATCCCCCTCCTCACTACCTCTCTCCCTCCTTCCTTCCCATCATCCTCATTACCTCTCTCCCTCCTTCTTCCTCTTCCCTACTTCTCTCTCTCCTTGCTATCCTCCTCCTCACTACCTCTCTCCCTCCTCATCCTCACTACCTATCTCCCTACTACCTCCTCCCTCATTCCTCTCCATCCACTTCCTCACTACCTCTATCCCTCCTCCTCACTGCCTCTCTCTCTCCTTCTCACAACCTCTCTCCCTCCTTCCTCTCAGTCATCCTCCTCGATACCTCTCTCCCTCCTTCATTCCCATCCTTCTCCTCACTACCTCTCTCCCTCCTTCTTCCTCTTCTCTACTTCTCTCCCTCCTCCTCACTACCTCTCTCCCTCCTCCTCCTTACCGCCTCTCTCCCTCCTTCCTATCAATCCTCCTCCTCACTGCCTCTCTCCCTCCTTCCTCTCCATCCTCTTCCTAATTATCTTCTTCATATACTTTTCTTCTCCGTCCTCATCATCCTCCTCCTTATTACATCATCCTCACTACTTCTCTCCTCCTTGTTTACCTTTGTCACTGCGTCCTTTCTATCCTCTTCCTTCAAATCTCCTCTTCACTACTTGTTTCACTACTCCCTCATCATTATCCTCTTCACTATCTCCATCCTTTTCCATATTGACTCCTCCTTATTTTATACCTCTATCTCTCCTTTCTCTCCATCATCTTTTTCCATTCTCACTCCGTCCTCTCTATCCTTCTCTTTATATTCCTTCCTTCCTGCCCTCTTCCTCATACCTGTCAGTTGTGCCTTCCAGCACTTAGCAAACTTAAGTTTTTCTCACTTGCACTAAGGAAGACCGCTTTATCACTCAAAAGTGTTTTTCCCATCCTTTCCTCCTACCTCCTTATCCATTCTCACTCCATGTTCATGCTTGTCTTAGTTATTACTATCATCATTGTTGATACCCTCTTTCGTCCACATTTAACTATTATGTCTTCCAACATATACATGTATAGAAGTGTACACAAGAAAAACCCTATTAAAATAGGAGAGGGGGGAAAACTAGTATGGGGGGGAAATGAGTATGTGTTAACACATACTTGGTTTTCCGGGGGGAAAATTCAGTATATACTCATTTTTCCGGGGGGAAATCTCAGTATATACTAATTTTTCCGGGGAGGAACTGAGCATATACTCATTTTTCCGGGGGGGGAATGAGTATGGCGGAAAATGAGTATGTAACACCGGTACACACGGTAAGATTTGTATCATAAGACTTGTATTATAATACAAAATCTTATCGTGTGTACAGTCTAAATACAGTGTATTATAAGATTTTTTAAATCTTATGAGACTGTATTAAGGATAGAGCAATGTTCTATTCTTAATACAAGTCTTAAGGCCGGTACACACGATAAGATTTGTATCATAAGACTTCTATTATAATACAAAATCTTATCGTGTGTACAGTCTAAATACAGTGTATTATAAGATTTTTTAAATCTTATGAGACTGTATTAAGGATAGAACAATGTTCTATCCTTAATACAAGTCTTAGCTGACCTTTCATTTTTATCCAATAAAAATTATCAATTTGGGGGTTACACATCTGTATCAGTACCATAATAAATCGACGTGAAACTTAAAACACATGGTTCTTGCATAACATGGCAGACTTCTCAAAATATTGATGTGGAAGATCTTGTTGTTGCAAGGGAAGAAGAAAAAGATTTATGGCATATATCGGGGGGGGGATACCACAAAAAAGATGCAAGACACAGAGCATTGTCCAGAATCCAAGAAAAGTTACAGAATGAAACAGAGAAAAATTGTACAGGTCTGCATTTTTTTAATGGATTGAAAAAGTTCAGGTTTACAGGAATATTGGTATGAAATGTTCAAATATCATATCTAATCACTTTTTGACACCATTTTGGCGGGGGGGAAACACGAGGTTTTTGATCAATTGTTTATAATTTGATAAGATTAATCTTAGTGTGTGTACAAGAGAGTCTTATAATACAAAAATCTTATAATACAAGTCGTATGATACAAATCTCATCGTGTGTACCGGCCTTTATAGTACCAAAATCTTTAATACAAGTCTTATGATACAAATCTTATCGTGTGTACCGGCATTAGAAAGGCGTATGTAATGACGGACCATGTAAATAAAATAAATATATATATGTCAGAAGTGTCATTTGCTTATTTAAGATTCATCTCAATACTTGCTTTATCTTTCTTATTTGTATTAGCGAGACGGTTTATATAAGTCTTCTTGTTTCCGAATCCCCACGTTTTGTATTGTATCTTATATATGTGCATCATTTCTAACAAAATATTTTTTAAACCAAAGGATATTGGCAAGTATGTAATATAAATACTATGCTTATTAATTATAATAACTATATGGGAATATTTATCGTTTTTAACTATAAACAACAAGATGGATATAATACATACATGACATGGGGGTCATAAGGGTTGTGATCGAATGGTAGTTGGATTTACAACTACATATGCAATCAGTCCCTATCAACACTAAAGTTGTGAGTTCGAATCCCGCTTATGGAGAAGTGTACTCGATGCAATATTACGTGATAAAGTTTGTCAGTGACTTGTGACATGTCAGTGCTTTTCTCCGGTTTCCTCCAACAATAAAACTGATCGCCACGATATGACTGAAATATTATTGAAAGTGGCGTTAGACACCATTACTCTAACCCTACATAACAACTGAAGTAACACATACATGTAATACTGGCTTTATTTTTCAGATTCTGCTTCCTTATTTCTTTAAAAACCAAGTTAGATCGTTTGTTCATAAATGTATTGCCGTTGGAAATCCAGTTATCAAGAGGGGAGGGTTGGGATCCCATTAACAGGTTTAACCCTGCCACATTTTTGTGCATGCTCCAAGCCAGGACCTGGATTTCCAACATCACATAATTTTTTAGTTTTTTTTGTGTACTGTGACTTCAGTACTAAATTTAGTACTGCGTTGACTACTATTTTACCTATTTTGTTCCATTATTGCTATAAATGCTGTTATAGTGACAGCCGGAACCTTTGAACCGTAATGAAAGCAGGAGGTTTGGCGCCGTAACATTTGATTCAACCCACCATTTCTTTGGAAATGCCTGTACCAAGTCAGGGTCATTACGGTTTTCCCAGTTTTCCGGTTGTTGACTGATTTTGTCTGTTTATATACTTATGAGTTTTGACTTTCCCTTTGGAAGATTGTTCGGAGGTTCGGTAATTTTGTTATTACACTTATTTAAGATGAGAGGCGATTATTTGTTTGATTGATATTGGTGGAATTGATGATCATCACTATTTAAACGTTCTTTCATAAACAACGATGCACATGACAAAAAAAAGAATCCAAAGTTAGAGATGGCTTAACCAACTTCAGAATTTATGTTTCTGTTTTCCAATACCTACTATAAGGGAAAACATATCTTGTCCTTCAGGTTTACTTGAAATTAAAGTCAAACCTGTATTAAGAGGTCATCTTTGTGACAGAGAAAAGGTGGCCTTGTAAGACAGATGACCTCCTTAAAGAGGTTCAATATTCATTTGAAATTTTCTTCGATATGAGAAGAGAAAGGTGATCTTTTGATACAGATGACTGCTTAATAGAGGTGACCGTTTGGGCAGGTTTGACTGTAATTTATATAATCTTCAAATTCCTTGTACAAATATTTGTGCAGGTTTTACACAATTATTTCATTTAATGGAAGGGGGCCGTCGTGGTAGTGATCATATAGAAGTTGGGTGTACAACTACCTGTTCGAACCCCGTTCATGGCGAGGTGTACCCGATACAACATTATGTGATTATGTTTGTCAGTGACTTCCGACAGGTCGGCGGTTTTCACCGGGTACTCCGGTTTCCTCCACCAATAAAACTGACGGTCACGATATAAATCAAAATATGGTTGAAATAGGCGTCAAACATCATGCATAACCCCTGCAAAGCAATTTGGTAACATTTTCCTAGTGTCGTATTCGCCATTTTCATTGCATAGTACATAGGGACAGGGTCACTCTCATGTGACCCGTAATAGGGTTTCTTCACACGATGCGACATCCCAGTAAAGGGAGGAAGTTATAAGAGATCTGATTTTAATCAGAAAAACGTGTCGTGTGCAATATAAATTTGATATTTACGTATTTATTAATATACATTACAACTTGTTATATGAATTAATATGACATTGCGATCGGATGTCATTTAAGTTAGACAGAAATTAGTACCCTTTTCCAGAAGGGCTATATTTAATTTGTTATCGCAATCGTATGGTGTTTAACTTTTCATCTTCCCTATAAAATCACTGCATATTACCACTAAACTCAAAGACTTCGATTCCTGCTCATAGCGAAATATACTCTACAATCAGGTGTGACAAAGTTAGTCATTAACTTGAGGCAGTTGGACGAGTTTCTCCGGGTACTACGGTTTCCTTCACCAATAAAACTGACCATCATGACATAGATCAAATATTGTTTGAAGTGGCATTAAACACCTGTTATAGTGTAATCGTAATCCAAAGTATCTGGAGCACGTTGGCCTGTAGAAGTTAATTTATCTAGTGAAATTTAATTCTTATCTTTTCCTCTGGAGCACGTTGGTCTGTAGAAGTTAAATTAACTAGTGAAATTTAATTCTTATCTTTTCTTTTTTACTATTTTGTTTGTACTTTTGTTATTTTTGTATCCCGATTGTCCTTGTAACTGAAAACCTGATTTAGGTGTTAGGCTTGTGGTCACAATTCAACACGACGGGTAACACATGTGGAGCAGGAACTACATTCCCTTCCAGAGAACCTGAGTTAACTCCCGTGTTTATAGTAGAGCTTGTGTTGCTCGATCTTAGGTTTTTTGTATAGTGTTTTGCAGATCGTTATTTATTGGTTTTCTTTTCTTTTCGTCATTATGTTGCATTTTTAGCTCACCTGCCATCACTTGGCGTCCGTCGTCCGTCCGTCGTCCGTCCGTAAACATTTCAATCTTCTTCTAGAGAACCACTGAAGCAAATGGGACCAAACGTGGCAGGAATGTTCATTTGCATGGTCTAACCAAGTATTGTTACTTTCGTTACGATCGGTTATCCAACATGGCTTCCAGGGGCCATAAAAGCCTCTGCTTGGCTGAAATTTGTAATGATCTTCTTCTCCGATACCACATTTTTAACAAGTAAATACAAATAACACAAGTACATGCTCGCCGGTATCACTAACTGGTTAAGAGGATAAAATATTTGAAATTTCCGCAATTCAGAAAACAAAACTGGTCGACAGCCAATTTGAATTTCCGAATGAAACGAAAATGACAAATAATGTTGCAGACAATCCATGTAACATTTCTGCCAAGAGTAGTTTGGTCTAATGATTATCGAAATGTGAAAATCTTTTTTTTTCTGTATGTCCTCTTCCTCAGCGATGATATCGGAGAAGACGGTCTTACAGGTCTGCTGGTCTCATGGAGGTAAAGAACGTTACGCGTGCTATTGGTGATACTTTGACTAAATAGAACATGAAATAAGTAAAACGAATGTAGATTTTTTTTTAATTGATGGATTTTGATTTCCGATACAGGCTTGTATAGGTAATTATACGAAAAATTGTTTTATTATATTAGATATGGTTTACTTCTGCTTTTGAACACGAATTTATTGGAAGAAAATGCCGTTAACGCACATTTTTCTCATGTAACGCGTTACAAAATATTGGCCGTATGTTGTTTACATTTTTTCTCAGTAAAAACCTAAAAAAACGTTTTTCGAA
>MJUT01025455.1:64180-85828 GCA_002080005.1 Gigantidas platifrons
CCCCCTGGAGATAAATAATGACCGGTCCCTAAAAGTATGATTCTCCATTTGAAAAATTAT
Organism: Gigantidas platifrons; assembly: GCA_002080005.1. NCBI lineage: Eukaryota > Metazoa > Mollusca > Bivalvia > Mytilida > Modiolidae > Gigantidas > Gigantidas platifrons. The sequence continues at coordinate 64,241 of MJUT01025455.1, forward strand.
GCAAAACAGAAGTTTTTTTAAATCAACGGACTTTTTAATACAGTAGATGAAATTGACTTCCGCACGGACAGACATTTGTAAATCCATTTTCTTATAAGCGAGCCAGGGTGAAAAAATAAGAACAGAACAGTGTAGGATTATACGGACAAACAATAATATCCATATAGCGAAGAAACTACATGTAGACTGATAGAGCGGGGATATATTGATACGATGTCTTATCTCTGGTTTCGAGGGAGGCGTTGGTGGTCTCAGAGCAGAGTACTTATCCTCTTCCTCAGCGGGCCTATATATGCTATCTTTATTCTCTGTTTCAGTACTCATAAATGATACCACAGGATCGTGATCAAAAAGTGAAAGAACTTCCATAACGTCGGTTTCTGATTCCAGTGCTAGAGTATTAATGTCCGACATTACCAATGATTTAGAAGAAATGAAGTAATCGATTATATTTTCAGGTGTCCGCCTTTCTGTTAGTTTGTATTTGTAAATGACAAGTGATGGTTGTAACAGTGTATGAAAGCAAGATGGTGGGGATACATGTTTCTCCTCAATGTCCTTAATTTTCAAGTTGAAGTCACCAGCTAACAAAACTGGCAATGATACCTTCTCCGAGAGCTTTAAACTGTATTTGAGCATGCTTTTGAATTCTTTTATTAGATCTTCTAACTTTACTTTATTGTGTCTCCCATGCCAGGAAATACAGATAAATTCAAGGACTGGAACTCCTTCTTTCGTCTTTACTTTTCTAAGACACATCCTTGGAATCGGTGTAAATCCTTGCTGAATGTCTCCCATTCTGATAAGATCGCGAAGAGTATCGTCTAGCACTTTTTGAGACAATTCTTCCACAGTTACTTTCGTTTCATCGAACAGAATACTTGCATCATCATGACCAGTGTACTGTAAATGTCCAGGCCACTTATAATCTTTCCAAGCTGGACTACGAATACCTTTCCACTTAAACTCCTGAAATAAAACTAATGTGGCACATGTGTTCGTGACAACATCATAAATCGCTTGTTTCCTCCTATCTGTTGGTTTGTCATCCACGTTTTTGCCACCAATACCCGTATTCATAATCATAATTTTTAAACGAGATTTATTTGATGAACTATTGTCTATCTCTGCCATATCAAATATACCAGTCGGTTGCTTAACTACCGCAAATTTTTTCTCAGTATCCTCCTTTTCGCTTGTAATTGGGTATTTCTGTTTTCGAAGCCCTATTTTATCAATTCATACACCTGGAAATATAAAGTTGGGAAGCTAACAAATAGTACAATCTACTTGTTCTTTATCGATTGAAGATATAACTGTATTTGTAGTTTTTTCCTGCTTTTCTTAGAGTGCCTCATCGACAACAATATGTTTATGTCGTCGAAGACTAAAATAACCATAGGAACGCACCCGTTGAGGGCGGGGGGGGGGTCATTGCTGTCGTCAAAGTTTATGGGAAAAAACCTTTAGAGTCTGATTATATTAATATTATTGTGGGTTTTTTACCATCTTTCAGATAAGTTTAGTTTTTCTTTAAAATTTGGCGACAGATATTTTTTTTTTTTCAGAATATCACATAGCCCCCACCCCCACATTAAAAGTTAAATGGTGTTCCCTTCTACATTTACTCTCTATATTATATCTCTCCTGTACGTTATCTAAGTTACTACACATAGAAATGTAACTATCACCTGTATTATTACTGTAACCACTTTATACAACGCATATTATCAAAAATACTAGGAATATAATTTACAGAAATTACAAACATCAACATGACGTTCAATCAGGGAATTATAAAACAAGTAGGAATTATAAAACAAATTTTATAATTCTCTGATTCAATACAAACTTTTTAAATATACATACTTTGTTCCTGTAATGTGGTTCCTTCAAATATGACCGTTCAATTAATTACGTTTAAATAAGTTAATAACTTTATACGACGCATATTATCAAAAACACTACGAAAATAATTTAAAGAAATTACAAATATCAACATAACTTTTAAATATAAATACTTCGTTCCTGTGGTTCCTTCTAGAATGTGTTCGTTCAATCACAAACATCGACATAACTTTTAAATATACATACTTTGTTCCTGTGGTTCCTTCTAGAATGTGTCCTTTCAATCACAAACATCAACATAACTTTTAAATATACATAATTTGTTCCTGTTGTTCCTTCTAGAATGTGTACTTTCAATCATGGGTTCTATTATCAGTAGATATGATACGTCATTATATCAAATTTCTGACACAACTATATATATGTTAAATATCAAATGTCAATACATCTTCCTCGTGACTTTCTTGGCTATATTTACCTTTACTTGAAGGATACAAAGAATAAACAATCCAACCCTTCACTTTTCAAAATTCAAAAAAGAAATTTTGTTAAGGTTTGAAAAATATCGATTTTTTTTCATGTCCAAAAACATAATATTCATTTTCGCTTCGAATTCGTGTGAAAAAATAGTAAATCCCTAATTGTGAAAATATATATTGTAATTCCTCTCCTTTCAACAGATTTGACGAAGCTCTTATGGTTCCCAAAATTAAAAGAAGCCACTAAGTCAAAAGGACATGCTTCCGCTGAATAAACGCATAGCATTATTGTTCAATGGTGATCAAATCCTGTCCTCCCCTGATGAAAGACAGACATGTGTGGGAAGTAGTCTAGCATCGTAATTGTGAAAATAGGTTTGATTTCATTTAGGCCCCCTATTATTTTTTCTTCCATTTTCTAGTTATCAATCTATTTCGTTTTGTTTTCGTTGATTTCATTTTGCTTTCGTTGATTTCGCTTTATTTCGTTTTGTTTCCTTTCTTTTCTATTTCATTTCGCACCAGGTATCCCAGAGAAATCCCTAGAGAAGAAACATATATTATTCCAAAAAAAAATAGTCATAGACTTGTAATGGCAAGAATGTGACTTTGTTTTACTTTCGGTTTAGAAAATAACAAAAAATGTCATCGCCATGGATGGAATCCAACGGGTATAATTAGACCATTTAACCTTAGGTGGGGACTTTGTCATCCCTGTCAAAAAATATCCTTATGCAACAAAAACCAAATTATATCTTTTTCTCTCAAACTTTACTTGATTTTTGTTTTGAGTCTGACGTTCAATCAGGAATAATAAAACAAGTGGGAATTATAATACAAATTTTAAAATTCTCTGGTTCAATACAAACTTTTTAAATATACATACCTTGTTCATGTAATGTGGTTCCTTCAAATATGACCGTTCAATTAATTACGTTTAAATAAGTTAATAACTTTATACGACGCATATTATCAAAAACACTACGAATATAATTTAAAGAAATTACAAATATCAACATAACTTTTACATATACATACTTTGTTCCTGTGGTTCTTTCTAGAATGTGTCCGTTCAATCACAAACATCAACATAACTTTTAAATATACATACTTTGTTCCTATGGTTCCTTCTAGAATGTCTCCGTTCAATCACGGGTTCTATTATCAGAAGATATGATACGTCATTATATCGAATTACTGACACAACTATATATATATGTTAAATATCAAATGTCAATACAGTGGATTTATCATCTTCCTCGTGACTTTCTTGACTATATTTAGGAAATTAGGGAAATCAATATATTTCTTCTTCTTCCCGTAAGGAGTATGCTCAAGGCTGAGTGTAATTACTCCGTGCATGTCCGGACTGTACAGTTAAAATCAGTTTTATTTACAGTTAAAAACAGGGTGGAGCACTATTTACACCTGGGACTGCACGGGAAGGGTAATATACCCCAACCCTGCCTGGAACTGGCCGATAGTACTGGCCTGACGTACATCTGGTGGTATGCTGTGCCAGGTGATGATGGTACGAGGGAAGAAGGAAAGACGATATACATCTGCTCGTCTATATATAGTCCTGAAGGCTGCAATTCCTCTAGTTCTACTATCAGCTGGTATGAGTAGATGTTCTGCATGGATTTCAACTAAGTTATGTACGATCTTATACATCAGAACAACTCTTGCCTTTGTGCGCCTTTGTTCAAGTGATTCCCATTTTAAGTTGGAGATTATAGAAGTAACTGCTCCTGGTTCTCGGTCTTGAAAGTTGCTCTAAGCAAATCGTGCAGCTCTTCGTTGTACAGAGTCTAGTTGGAATATCTGGTTTTTGTTTAATGGGTCCCATACAGCACTTGCACATTCAATGGATGGTCTTACTAGTTTTGTGTATGCAGCTTCTTTAACTTCTTTCGGACATGTATGTATGTTAAGCTTGAGGAAGCCGATGCTACGATTGGCTTTGGCCGTGATGTTACTGATGTGGTTTGCCCTGCTCAGATCGATGCTAATCGTTACACCTATATATTTACTGTCCTTTGTTACTTCAAGCACTTTGTTATGCAGTAAATAGTTGTATTCTGTTTGTTTCCATTTCTTTGAAATATGGAGTGTAAAGCATTTATCTGCATTGAATGACATTTGACAAATTTTTTTCGCATTTCTCAAGTTGGTGTAGGTCTTCTTAGAGCTGCAACTGATCGGCGTTGATGTTGACTACACGATACGGTAGGCAGTCATCGGCAAATAGTTGAGCGTTGGGTGTAGCTGAATCCGGAAGACCGTTGATAAATGCAAGAAAAAGTAAGGGGCCCAGCACTGTTCCTTGGGGTACGCCTGAATCAACGGCACAAGTTGATGAGTGTGTGCCTTCTAGAAGTACATGCTGTGTGCGGTCTGTAAGAAAGTGGTGTGTCCATTGCAGAGTATTTCATCGAATCCCGTAGTGGTCGAGTTTTAGTAGAAGGCTATTGTGTGGAACTTTGTCAAAAGTTTTTGAGAAATCTAAAAGTATAGCATCAATTTGTTTCCCCTCAGATTGTGTTTTTGCTAACTCTTGTATTGTGACAACGAGCTGTGTTTCACAAGATCTCCGTGCTCTGAATCCGTGTTGACTGTCAGAAAGTATGTTGTAATATGTCAGATGGTCCATGATATTACTGTGTTCAAGCATTTTGCTGCAGATGGCTGTGAGAGAAACGGGTCTGTAATTTGATGCTTTTGACTTGTCACCTTTCTTGAAGATTGGTACTATATTGGCAGTTTTCCAGTCTGTTGGAACTGTTCCTGTGTCAAGGGATTCTTGGTATATTCGGGTAAGTGCTGGTACTATGATGTCAGCTACTTCTCTTAGAAGTCGTGGTGAGATTGAGTCAGCTCCTGCTGCTTTATGTATCTTGAGTTCCGAGAGTAGTTTATAGACGCCTTTACAAGATATGTTAATGTCTGGCATTTGGACTACTGCAAGCACTTTTTATAGGATATTTAGAAGATAACTGTATTGTATTTGACAATTTCATGGTATCAATTGGAGATTCTAATATAGTTGTTTACTATTCCTGGTTTGTGATTGGACATTGCTGTAAATTTCACGGTATCAATTCCACGGTTGAAACATCATGATATATTTCAGCCGATTACCGCTTACGTCATCTTGTCAATAATGTGGCAATACACATCTATGCACATGATTACATTACAATGGAGATAACTGTATTGTATTTGAAAATTTCACGGCATCAATTGTCGATTTAATGGTGTTATTTTCACGGTATCAATTCCACGGTTGAAATAGCATGCGATATTTTTAGAATTTAAGCCGATTACCACTTACGTTATCTTGTCAATAATGTGGCAATACATATCTATACACATGATTACATTAGAATGGAGATAACTGTATTGTATTTGACAATTTCATGGGATCAATTGTCGATTTAATGGTCGCTAACCCGTCGCCAGTAAACTCAATTTGCGACCATCAAATCGCCAATTGATACCGTGAAATTGTCAAATGCAATACAGTTATCTCTTAATTTGATGGTCGTAAATTGAGCTTAGTTGAGGTCAGCTACATTATTTGGCTTTCCTTTCCAACCTCTCGATTCTGAGCGTGCTTGATGAGGGTTATTCCAGAAACGCGTTGTGTGCACTAAATTTGATATCTACGTTTTAGCTTCAGTTTATAAAGAATTTTCTCTAGTTTCTGTTGATATATAACATGCAGCATTTTAATATGATATCCTTATTAGAGAAATTATTAACGATATATGATAGTATGTAATTTTTTTAATAAAATAGTCATTCACAAGATTAACAAGGAATTCCATGGGGTCATCTTCTTATTTATCTATATTATATACATTTATTATTTTGTTGAGAGTGTGAGGAAGAACTGTGATAAGAAAGAATGGAAAGAATTCTGATAATTGTTTTAATTCAAGTCTTCAAATTTGAAAAGACATTTTCCGAAACCCATGCTGTCCTATACGTAAGCCCTTTTTCCATGAAAAGTACATACTTGAAATATAAGGTCTTACTTTTAACTTGAATGGTATCAAGGTACCCAAGCATAACTAATTTTGGTTTTGACTATCACCAATTAATGTAGTACTAACATGGCTTCAAAGTCAATCTGAAACTTCCCATACGTAAGACTTTTTTTTGTCTCATACGATAGGTAGAAATTTTTCTCTTCCATTACTGACTTGCATTCTTTGTATCATTACATCTCTTATACACTGATGGGTTTAACTCCTTATATCCATCCAAAAAGTTGTTTATAGAGATGTAAGAGCGTTTTGAAATCCACAACAAAATAAATATTGCAAACTTGTGTCCCATATGTAAGATGTTGGGATTGCACTATAGGTATATGTGACAACAAATAATATTATGTTTTTCCTTGTTTAAATGGTGAAATGCTACAATTTTAATATATTCTGAATACTATACAATGTGTTGACTTCTTAGATAAATCAGCTTAGTCGGTCTAAAATGTGTTGTTTTTTTGCAAGACACAATAATTGATATTTGTATTTGCTTCTTTTTTGCAAATAGAATAGCTGATTATTTCATATACAATTAGTCTAAAAGGTATAATTTATTATTTCTACCACCTTACTACTCTGAAACACTTGGACGATTTCCAATAGGATGTTTCTGAATTACTTAGTTTTATTTTGAAATGTGGGCTATACAATCTTACATATGGAATAAAATTGTAAAAAGTATCGTTTTATCCTTGTAAGAATGAGTCAAATGCTACAATTTTAATTCTGAACACTATATAAAATGTAGCTGTCATAATGTAATCAGCTTATTCAATCAAAATTTGTTTTATTTTTTGCAAGAAGCAGAAGTTAATATATACCAAATATATATAGAAACCAAAGGGGTAATCGGAAGCCATAAATCGAAGGACAGACAAAAAAATGCAACATATTGACGAAAAGAAAAGAAAACAAATAAATAACGATCTGCAAAATACTATACAAAAAAACTAAAGATCGAGCACCAAGAACTCTACTAAAAACTCGGGGGTTTTCTGGAAGGGTATGCAGATCCCGCTCCACATTTGTCATCCGTCGTGTTGAATTATGACCACAAGCATAACACCTAAATCAGGTTTTCAGTTACAAGGACAATCGATATCGGTATACAAAAATAACAAAAAGAACAAACAACATAGAAAAGGAAAAGATAAGAATTAAATTTCACTAGATCAATTAACTTCTACAGACCAACATGTTCCAGAGGAAAAGATAAGAATTAAATTTCACTAGATAAATTAACTTCTACAGACCAAAGTGTTCCAGAGGAAAAGATCATAATTAAATTTCAGTAGATAAATTAACTTCTACAGGCCAACGTGCTCCAGAAGAAAAGATAAGAATTAAATTTCACTAGATAAATTAACTTCTACAAGCCAAAGTGCTCCAGAGGAAAAGATCAGAATTAAATTTCACTAGATCAATTACCTTCTACAGGCCAACGTGCTCAGAGGAAAAGATAAGAATTAAACGTGCTCCAGATACTTTGGATTACGATTACACTATAACAGGTGTTTAATGCCACTTTAAACAATATTTGATTTATGTCATGATGGTCAGTTTTATTGGTGAAGGAAACCGTAGTACTCGGAGAAACTCGTCCAACTGCCTCAAATTAATGACTAACTTTGTCACACCTGGTTGTAGAGTATATTTCGCTATGAGCAGGAATCGAAGTCTTTGACTTTAGCGGTAATAGGCAGTGATTTTATAGGGAAGATGAAAAGTTAACCACCATACGATTGCGGTAACAAATTATATATAGCCCTTCTGGAAAAGGGTTCCGATTTCTGTCTAGCTTAAATGACATCCGATCTCGATGTCCTATTAATTCCTATAACCAGTTGTAATGTATATCAATAAATACGTATCAAATTTATATTGCGCACAATACGTTTTTCTGATTAATATCAGATCTCTTATAACTTCCTCCCTTTACTGTGATGTCGCATCGTGTGAAGAAACCCCATTACGGGTGACATGAGAATGACCCTGTCCCTTGTACTATCCAATGAAAATGGCGATTATGACACTACCAAATTGCTTTGCGGGGGCTAGGGGTTATGCATGATGTTTAACGCCACGTTCAACAATATTTCAGTTCTATCGTGACCGTCAGTTTTATTGGTGGAGGAAACCGGAGTACCCGGTGAAAACCACCGCCCTGTCGGAAGTCACTTACAAACTTTATCACATAATGTTGTATCGGATACACCTCGCCATGAACGGGGTTCGAACTCACAACTTTAGTGGTGATAGCTAGCTATAGGCACTGATTGCACAGGTAGTTGAACACCCAACTTCCATATGATCACGACCACGACGGCCCCTTCTATTAAATAAAATAATTATGCAAAACCTGCACCATAACAAAATATTCGGTCACCTCTATTAAGCAGTCATCTGTATCAAAAGGTCACATTTTTCTTGTCCTATCACAGAAAGCTTAATATGAATTGAACCTCTTTAAAGAGGTCACCTGTCTTACAAGCTCACTTTTTCTCTGTCCCTAATGTGACCTCTTAATACAGGTTTGACTGTATAGTCAATTTCAAGTAAATCATGATGCATTTTACCTGAAGGAAAAGATATGTTTTCTCTTATAGTAGTAGTAGGTATTAGAAAACAGAAATATAAATTCTGAAGTTAGTCAACCCATCTCTAAATTTAGATTGTTTTTTTTTGTATTTATACTACTATAGTATCTTGTCATGTGCATTATTGTTCATGAACAGAAAATTTAAACAGTGATGGTCATCAATTCCACCAATATCAACAAAACAAATAATCACCAATCATCTTAACTGAAGACATGTACACTGAACACAAAAAGACCACACATATATGACGTTGGAAATCCAGGTTCTGGCTTGGGACAGGCACAAAAATGTGGTGGGGTTAAGCTGGTTAATGGGATCCCAACCCTCCTCTCTTAATAACTGGATCTCCAACTTCAATACAAACGATAGAACTTGGTTTATAAAGAAATAAAGAATCTGAATCTGAAAAACAAAGTATTACATGTATGTGTTACTTCAGTTGTTATGTAGGGTTAGAGTAATGGTGTTAAACATCACTTTCAATAATATTTCAGTTATATCGTGGTGGTCAGTTTTATCGATGTAGGAAACCGGAGAAAACCACTAACCTGTCGCAAGTCACTGACAAACTTTATCATGTAATGTTGCATCGAGTACACCTCGCCATGAACGGGATTCGAACTCTCAACTTTATTGGTGATAGGCACTGATTGCATAGGTAGTTGTAAATCCAACTACCATAGGATCACGACCATGACGGTCCCAACGAACAATAAAAAACCTGTGTATGTTATTAATTGTGATATTTCTTCTTTAAAGAAATAAAGAATCAATCTGAAAACCAAAGCAAGTATGACATGTATGTGTTATTGTGATTGTCATGTATGTATTATATCCATTTTGTTGTTTAAAATTAAAAACTACTAATATTCTCATATATTTATTCTACATAATAAATATTGTATTTATATCCATCAATAATAAAAAAAAACAAATTTAAATAAAACTCTAATAAACTCTTAATTTAACTTGTAACCAGGGCCGTAGCTTTGTCAAGCTCAACGTTTCTGCGAGGCAAACTATTTTTAGAAATGGGAATAACTAAATATGGGGTATACATGTATGGGATTATATTGTGAATGACTAAATACTAGTATGGGGTGTATTATATAGGGAGTATAAATGTATGGGGCTATATTGTGAATAGCTAAATATGGAAGGATATTATACAGTGTTCTAGGATTTTTCTGCAACAGCAACTGTCCACGGGATAGTGCATACCAAAAATCCTCTTGCCCACAGACCAAATTTACTTTCCCTGATTAATTCATTTTGTAGCTCGATTTAATGTTTATAACTTATATGAAAGACATTTGATCCAATGATAAAGCTGTTGTGTTTATCTAATGTAGGGTAGTCTTGGTACAGTAATATGATTAAAAAGTTTGATCCTCTTGGTTCATCATATTTGAGCCATGCAAATGAGCTTTTCAAAATGGAACAAAAGAATGGTTTCTTTTAGCATCACTATATAGTTTGTCTCTTTAGTTTCTATCCATTTAAATTTTCATTGTTGAAAGGCAAACAACGTTAACAATCTGTCCATATTCTTCTTTTTTTTAACCTATACAAATTTATCTTTTACTCTAATCATTATATTAATATATTAAAGTAAGTTATGATAGGATATAATATCCCAAGTGAGAGTGCTTCGTCATTACTGGAGAAAAACGTCAGAACAGAACAAGCATTTCCCTGACATAACACACATGTTTCCTTCCCCTAAATAATAATATCCCCTCGGACTGCTGATGACGATCTCATATGACAACATGATTTTAAATAAAAGTATGATTCTTCATTTGTACAATTATGAAAAATATGATTTTTTGAAATTTGTGAAATCTCTAATCCAGTAGATGAAATTGACTTGCCCACGGACAGAAATTTGTACATCCACTTTCCCATCAGCGACCCATGACTTATATTCTTTATCATAAATGTTTCCCATGATAGAGGGAAAGAAGAATTTAAGTAAATAGAACAAAAGTTTCAGAAATAAGGCCGAAGGTATATAGATATCTTTATTTTTTGTTTCAGTACTTATAAATGATACCACAGGATCGTGATCAAAAAGTAAAAGAACTCACATAACGTCGGTTTTCGATTCCAGTGCTAGAGCATTAATGTCCGACATTACCAATGATTTAGAAGAAATGAAGTAATCGATTATATTTTCAGGTGGCCTCCTTTTTGTTGGCTTGTATTTGTACATGACAAGTGATGGTTGTACCAGTGTCTGAAAGCCAAATGGTGGGGATACATGTTTCTCCTCAATGTCCCTAATTTTCAAGTTGAAGTCACCAGCTAACAAAACCGGCAATGATTTCTTATCCGAGAGCTTTAAACTGTATTTGAGAATGCTTTTGAATTCTGTTTTTCGCTTTTCTAAATTTAGTTTAGTGTATCTCCCATGCCAGGAAATACAGATAAATTCAAGGACTGGAACTTCTTCTTTCGTCTTTACTTTTCTAAGACACATCCTTGAAATCGGTGTAAATCCTTGCTGAATGTCTCCCATTCTGATAAGATCGTGAAGAGTATCGTCTAGCATTTTTTGAGACAATTCTTCCACAGTTACTTTCGTTTCATCGAACAGAATACTTGCATCATTATTACCAGTGTACTGTAAATAATCAGGCCAATCGTAATCTTTCCAAGCTGGACTACGAATACCTTTCCACTTAAACTCTTGAAATAAAACTAATGCGGGACGTGTGTTAGTGACAATTTCATAAATCGCTTTTTTCCTCCCGTCTGCTGGTTTGTCACTCTTGGTTTGTTTGCCACTAGCATTCATAATCATAATTTGTAAATGAGATTTATTATCTGCCATATCAAATATACCAGTCGTTGTTTAACTACCTCAATGTTGTTCTCAGTATCCTCCTTTTCGCTTGTAATTGGGTATTTCTGTTTTGGAAGCCCTATTTTATCAATTCATAGACCTGGAAATATAAAGTTGGGAAGCTAATAAATAGTACAGTTTTCTTGTTCTTTATCGATTGAAGATATAACTGTTTTTGTAGTTTTTTTCTGATTTCTTAGAGTGCCTCATCGGCCACATAAGTTTTATGTTGTCGAAGACTAAAATAACCATAGGAACGTCCTTTGGGGGGTTCATTTCTGTCGTCAAAGTTTATGGGGAAAAAACCTTTATCTGAAGGATACAAAGAATAAATAATCCGACCCTTCACTTTTCAAAATTTAAAAAAGAAATTTTGCTAAGGTTTGAAAAATACCGATTTTTTTTTTCATGTCCAAAAACATGATATTGATTTTCTCTTCTAATTCGTGTGAAAAAATAGTATGGCACTAATTGTGAAAACATATATTTTAATTCCTCTCCTTTCAACAGACTTGACGTTGCTCTTATGGTTCCCAAATTTAAAAGAAGCCACTAAGTTAAAAGGACAGGATCCTGCTGAATAAACGCATAGCATTATTGTTCAATGGTGATCAAACCCTGTCCTCCCATGATGAAAGACAGACACGTGTAAATTTCCATATTCAGATTACAATGTTGATAAGAAATAATTACTGATTGACCACGAAGTATCAAGCTGTGCAAAAATTTGCTGCCAAAAATGCTTTTATTTACAATAAAATTAATTATTTTAATTCCTCTCCTTTCAACAGACCTGACGTTGCTCTTATGGTTCCCAAATTTAAAAGAAGCCACTAAGTTAAAAGGACAGGATCCTGCTGAATAAACGCATAGCATTATTGTTCAATGGTGATCAAACCCTGTCCTCCCATGATGAAAGACATACACGTGTTGGAAGTAGTCTAGCATCTTAATTGTGAAAATAGGATGGATTTCATTTAGGCCCCCTATTTTTTTTTTCTTCCATTTCCTTCATATCAGTCTATTTCGTTTTGCTTTCGTTGATTTCGTTTTATTTCATTTTCTTTCGTTTCTATTTCGTTTTGCACCAGGTATCCCAGAGAAATCCCTAGAGAAGAAACATATATTATTCCCACAAAATAGTCATAGACTTGTAATGGCAAGAATGTGACTTTGTTTTTAATTTCGGTTAAGAAAATAACAAAAAATTTCATCGCCATGGATGGAATCATTGGGTATAATTAGACCATTTAAACTTAGGTGGGGACTTTGCCATCCCTGTCAAAAAATATCCTTATGAAACAAAAGACAAATTATATCTTTTTCTCTCAAACTTTACTTGATTTTTGTTTTGAATATGATTATATTAATATTATTGTGGATGTTTTCATCTTTCAAGTAAGTTTACTTTTTCTTTAAAATTTAGCGACAGATATATTTTATTCAGAAAAACACATAGCCTCCACCCCCACATTAAAAATTAAATGTTGTTCCCTTCTACATTTACTCCCTATATTATATCTACCCTGTATATTATCTAAGTTACTACAAGTACAACTGTAACTATCACGTGTATTATTACTGTGACCACTTTATACAACGCATATCAAAAATACTACGAATATAATTTAAAGAAATTACAAACATCAACATGACGTTCAATCAGGGAATTATAAAACAAGTGGAAATTATAAAGCAAATTTTATAATTCTCTGGTTCAATACAAACTTTTTAAATATACATACCTTGTTCCTTCAAATATGGCGGTTCAATTAATTACGTTTTAATAAGTTAGTAACTTTATACGACGCATATTATCAAAAACACTGCGAATATAAGTTAAAGAAATTGCAAACATCAACATAACTTTTAAATACATGTATACATACTTTCTTCATGTGGTTCTTTCTAGAATGTGTCCATTCAATCACAAACATCAACATAACTTTTAAATATACATATTTTGTTCCTGTGATTCCTTCTAGAATGTGTCCGTTCAATCACAAACATCAACATAACTTTTAAATATACATACTTTGTTCCTGTGCTTCTTTCTAGAATGTGTCCGTTCCATCACGCGTTCTATTGTCAGTGGATATGATGCGTCATTATATCAAATTATTGACACAACTATATATATGTTAAATATCAAATGCCAATACGGTGAATTTATCATCTTCCTCCTTCGTGACTTTCTTGGCTATATTTACCTTAGCTTCGGAACAGTATCCCTTTATGGTTCTTTTTTTTTTTTTTTTTTGGCGGACCATAGGGCTACGAATTTCACCCTATCAAAAACTTTCGAAAATGCGCGGTGAAAATTAAATTAAAATATCACTTAAAAGGTTCGAAATGGATTTTTGTCTAGGAAGAAAAAAATCAATCAATGGAAAATCCTAGAGAAAACCGCATGACATGAAAGAATTATCAACGAATTATGTCACTTTTACAAAGATTCATTGATAAAAGCCGGGATAATTTATCATAAATGTCATTTATTGAACCAATTGCAAATTTTCTTGAGATAAAAAAAAATACCAAAATGAGGTTTAGTATCCCTTTAAAATTTTTGCATAATGATCATGACCTTCACAACATTTATGAGTGTTAGCTATTGTTAATTGCCTGGCTTCGATGAACTGTAATAATCGTTTACCGTTGTATGACGGGAGTTCTTGTAGGATATTGTTACTGGAAAATTCACATTTTTGCAGACATCGACCATTGAAGTCACCCATTATTGCTACTTCATATCCCAAAGCCTGCAAATCTGTTGTACTTTTCAGCAGTTGAAACATAAGAGCGTCAGTTTGTGTTTTATTAACGCCATAATTTGGGAAATAAGCAACACAAACAGTCGTTTTAACATTATTTAGTCGCATGAGCACCCACAATCGTTCTAGTGTGTCATCGTTGCTATTAAGCAAATTATCATCCAAGTAATATTAGACTTCATACACATGCCAATACCTCCCTTACATGATTTGTCTTGCGACACTTACCTACCCATGACAAATTTTTGCTAAGCTTAACCGGACGGTCATTAGATTTAATAAAGATTTCTACCAGCCCCAAAATGTCGGCGTTATTATTAACAAAATGTCTATTAACATCATGATTCTTGGACATTACGCCCCGGATATTCAAGAAATCTACAGTTAAATCGCTACTGGCTTTTCTTATACTAGACTTTCGCCCACGTTTATGCCCTTTTCGTTTATTCCGGATTTTGAGTTTTTCAGTCACCGCTTACTTTGGCACTCTCTTCTTGGCCTATTACCTAATGATAAGTACACATCTTGGACTTGTGTCCTGACATGGTACAGGTATTACATGCAATATAAGTACCATGTTTACATACTGATGCCGTGTGGTTGCTTTCACCACAAAACCTACAACATGTTTCGCCTTAGTCCTATGTCTGCCTGTTATAACAGCGGGCTCTAGACTGATCTTCAGGTTGACCATGTTTACTATGTATGTTACCTGGCTGGCGACGGGCCCCAGACTGATATTCAGGTTGACCATTTTTATTATGTCCGTTACCTGGTTGGCGACGGGCCGCATACTGACCTCCAGGTTGACCATCGCGATTATGATTTTTGTGGTAAAGATATTCATTCTCTGTTTAAGTACTCACAGATGACACCACAAGGTTGTGATCAAAAAGCGGAAGAGCTCCCCTTTTCAGTGTCAAAGCATTACTGTCGGACATTACCAATGATTTAGAAGTAATGAAGAAATCGATTATATTTTCTGGTTTCCGCCTTTATGTTGGTTTATATTTGTATAAGACAAGTGATGGAGGTACTAGTGTCTCAATGTACTTAATTTTTACGTTGAAGTCACCAGCTAACAATACTGGCAATAATAGCTTCTCCGAGAGTTTTAAAATGTATATTAACATGCTTTCGAATTCTTCTATTAGATCTTTTAACTTTGCCTTGTATCTCCCATGCCAAGAAATACAGATAAATTCAACGATTGGAACTCCTTTCGTCTTTACCTTTCTAAGACACATCCTTGGAATCGGTGTAAACCCTTGCTGAATGGCTCCCATGCTGATAAGATATGTAAGAGTATCGTCTAGCAATTTTTGAGGATATTCTTCCAGAGTTACTTCATTAATATCGAACAAAATACTTGCATACTTATGGCCAGTGTACTGTAAATGTCTAGGCCATTTGTAATCTTTCCAACCTCTACTACGAATATATTTCCAAGTAAATTCCTGAAATAAAACTAATGCGGCACGTGTCTTAGTGACAGTATTATAAATCGCTTCTTTCCTCCTGACTGTTGGTTTGTCACCCACGTTTTTATTATTTAAAATATCTTTGTACACACAATAGAAAAACGTGTGTGAAAATCAATACATTACACAATTTATGATGTTCGCCATGAATTGATTGATGTCTTTTACCCTTGCAAGTAGCAATGTGTGTTCAGTTTCAGTCCACCTAAATTCCTAAGGTGTTAAGGCACAAGATGGCGGCCATCGAGGAATCCCCCAAAATAGCGGGAAAACCCTAAAAATATCGATTCGACGTCATAATAAGCTGTGTTATATAATCCGATTAAAGGTATGCAGCGCATTGCATCATATTTCTGACCAATGAAAAATAGTATTAATTAATCTAATAAGATTGTAATACCCTTGTACACAAATCCGTTTATGGACGTGTTTGCTTAATCGGATTAAGATGATGCATACGTCTGCAGTGCATTGCATCATATTTCGACCAACGATAGTTTTGCATATTTAAAGCAAGACATGCTATTTTAGTTTGGTTAGTTATCAAACACATGCCTAAAAATGATGGAATGTGATTTAATTTTCATAAATCTAAACATCGATATTATAATGTCAAATTATTACAATATCAATTACTTTGAATGAATCTAAGGAGATTAGGAAAATGATACTCTCGGAGATTAAGTTGTAACAAAAATAATTAATATTGAACGACATATACAACCCTGCACACAAATCCGTTTCAGGTCAGCTCGTTTGCTTATCCGTATTATGACGATGCATATGTGTGCATCGCAATTGCGTCAATGAAAGTTCTGTCGGTGTGTATGATCGATGAGAGTGGGGGGAGATAACTCAATGTGTATGTTCAAAGGGAAGTAATTTCCAGTATGGTTAAACGTAGTCAAAGGGAAGTAACTCTGAGCATAACACAATGACACGATTTCGTTCGTATCATTTATTACGTATAATACATTATATAATAAAGACACGGCAATGCTTGACAATAATCGTTTTATCACGATTTCGTCCGTTATTTACATTTTATAACGGGGACATTTAACAAGTCAAACGACAAAATACAGTTCAATTATTTATTAAGTTCAATCTTGACGTCAATTACAATACATGACACTATACAATGTTAACAGGTAGATCTTAAAATTTCGTCCTTTTTTCCTTTTAAATCAACGGTGGGAAAGTCTTTCACTATATGTCCGGCGGCTTCATTCCTCCATATCTCTATTTGAAGTAGTACAGGCAATACAGTCCGCAGGTGTCGGAATCGTCGGATTTCATATTTTGAGGTTCTTCCGAGGGGGTGGGGCAAGGTCATCAAGTGTAGAAAATTAAGGTTTTAGAAAGTTAGTCATGTAGTATATCAAATGAAAGGTCTTGACGAGTAGGTTTCGGATTTTAGATTTTGGGGCCCTTCCGATGGGTGGGGCAAGGTCATCAAGTGCAAAAAAAAGTTGTTGAAATGTAGTCATGTAGTATATCAAATGAAAGGTATTGATGGAAAACTAGCTTAAAACATGTATAACTGGCAGTTTTGTCACAGTTCCTATGTATGCCCTCATGATTTGACAAGACACATCAGAAGGAAGCGTGACCCCGAACAACAAGGTGTGCATTCTCAACATCAACTAGAAGTATATTCCCAGCAGCAGCAGTCAAGGAGTCATCATGTATATCCAAAGCTAAACCCCCGAGAATTCCAAACTTCCGTTTTCATAGGTGGCGCTGTAACTTTCACTTTGAATTTTTTGTCATCCTGGACAATAATTGCGATAACGATAGTTTTGGGTCTTTTTTGTCAAAAAAAGAACACCAATCGTATATTTTGCAGCATAACTGTTTAATGATAGCTTAAGCAAATCTAAAGCTAAAAATCGTAGACAATATGCCTTTAACAACGAAAATCCTTAACATTCTCAAATGCGTCACACTTTACCAGGTGACAATTATACCATCCTATCTATTAAAGATTTTTGTACAATAAAACCCCCAGCAAAGCTGTTGTAAACGCGGCCTCTATTATCACATACAGGCCGCTAATACAGGTCGTTAATAGGGGCCGCTGACACAGGCCTATGTACTTTAATAATTTGATCCATTTTTGGGACAAGGTTGATATCGTTTACGTAATGCATTTCTTTGACGTCACACTATTGTTTGAACAGTGGATTATTTCTAAGAATCTACAGTTTATTCTTTTGTTCTTGAATATATGAACTTTTAGGCTTAAAAACGCGTTTTACTTATTTTTGGGCTTTCGTGTCTCGAACCACTGCTGGGCTTTTCAAAGTCTATTTTGACTTTCAAAACTACCATCTAACCACTCGGCTACGGTGACCACTCTACTATGCGCTATAATTAGTATATTTAACTCTTGATAGTAATCTTTGTAAAAAAAATATCAACAATTTGTTTAAAAAAGCAATACAAGTATTTCAGATCTGGCATAATTTATGTTCAGAACTGACGAGTATGTGAACTTTTAAAATGTATTCTCGCAATACAAAAACTACTAACGAACCGACCGCAAGTAATAACAAATCAGACAGACCACAGGTAAAGATTTGAGACACTTGAAAGACCTTGAAATATCTAAATATAAACGATTCTTTTCACTTGAAAGACCTTGAAATATCTAAATATAAACGAAAATCGAAAGGACGTTGACCGATACAAATTTGTCGTTTTATTTTTGTTAATTGTTGTCTTATTTGGCTTTCTAAAGATTAAAAGTGTAAAAATATATGCCATACCATTTATTTTTTCAACAACACTATTATTGTACAAGTTAGATACATTATTATTGAAACAAAAGAATTTCCCGTGTTGGATATAACGGGTTTCTTTTTCCGCATTCGTACTCATGTGACGGTCTTGGTGCTAAGCGGAAAAAGAAACCCGTTATATCCAATAGGGGCCGGTTCTTTTGTTTCAATAGTACTGTATCCTATACTTAATACGTCACACTTTGTCACCTGACTACTTAGTGAGTGGTAATTATACCACATTATCCTTACATTGAAATGAGGGAGTTAAGTATTATATATACCATGGATCTTACGAATTAACTTATTTAAACCAACGAATCCAAAGGATGAGTTGGTTTAAATAAGTTCATGAGTAAGATCCATGGTATATATGATTTGTAACAGAAATTACACGATTGACAAAAGGGTCTTCTCTTCGACGTCCGCGTTAACCATGGAATAACGTGTAGATCTTTATATTAGACCATGACTTAAGCTCCTCCCACTTCGATAGAAACTTAACTATTATTCTCATGTGATGTCAAAATCATGGAATAACATCAAGATGTTCATGTTAGACCATGGTTTGTAAAAGTTCACTATTTTTAAGTTGATTACTGCATAAAAACATCAAAGGAAAAATGCGTATTTATGTTGCAAAGATTTTTAATACATCACACTTTGGCACCTGACTATTTAGCGAGTTGTAATTATACCATCTAATCTTTACAAACTCAGTCTAATTTTGATAGACACTGAGAAAGAAGCAAAAGTTTAAATTATAAATTTTAAAAGCACATGCATCTATATCTAAAAATATAAAAACAAAGCAAAACATATTAAATTAATTTAAAAATCATGCACAGAAGCTGCAGTAGCATAGGCTGCCATTCAAAGAGTTTATTAAACTTTTAAATTGGTTGAAAGATGTTTCTTTCCAGAAGTGGTCTGGCAGCTCATTCCAAATTTATAAAGCATAATATCTAAAAGAGTTCAATCCATACCGAGTGGTCTTGACTGTTGGCTATATTTACTAGTTTTTAAAGTTACAAGATCATGTAGATGTTGGGTGGTTTTCTTATTTTTAATTGTTTCAATAGCTATTGTAGGTATACACCTAATTTTTAGATAAGGTAATTTTGATTTAGCCAGAAATTATTCATATGTGGAGTGGTTTTCATTATATATAAATTCTAGTGTTCTCTCTCCCTTGAATTTTTTCCATATTTTTACTATTAACTTCAGAACAAAAATGTCACATTACTGGGCGGTAGTTAAAGTACGACTCTCTTTTTTTAAGGTGTTTATAATTTTATCTAAATCATAACCGGAATATATGAGAATGTATCATCGCCTGCATAATTATACAGGGAACTGTCAGATATGAAACTTTGTTTTTACTTTCGGTTTAGAAAATAACAAATAATTTCATCGCCATGGAAGCATTCGGTATAAATATACCATTTAAGTTTGGCCTTGTCAAACAAAATATCCTTACGAAACAAAAACCAAATTAAATCTTTTTCTCTCAAATTTTACCTGATTTTCTATTTGAGTCAGATTATATTAATATTATTGTTCTTTTTTCATCTTTCAGGTAAGTTTAGTTTTTCTTTAAAATTTAGCGACAGATATTTTTTTTCAGAGAAACACATAGACATCCCCCACCCCACATTAAAAAGTTAAATAGTGTTCCCTTCTACATTTACCCCCTATATTATATCTACCCTATATACTATCTAAGTTACTGCAAGTAGAACTGTAACTACCACGTGTATTATTACAGAACGAAACAGAACAGGATTTGTATTGGTTTGAAATCCATATACAAGGGACAACACATTAAATACAAAACAAAGTAACTATTAAATCCAATCAAATTACATATACATGCTTGAAACGCATGCCTCCCTGACGACATTTGGTATGAGGGGGTGGTACATTTTAAATATGATTTAAATATCAATCAAAATACAACATATAATAGTGAATTAAGTTATCTATATTATCATGAAACTATCACATTGTGCAATGATTTGCCATTATTTTTTAAAGCAATACACAAAAATATCTTTTACAGAAATCATATAATAAAAAAGTAATAAAAAAAATTATTTATCAATCAACTCATTTCTCCTATTATACATTTCGTTTACCCCCCTCACAATAATTTCTACAATATCATATTCTTCACTTTGAAATAAATAAAGGTACTTTTTCTCATCAGTCAAAACATGAAAAGATGGAAAAATACTAAGAATACAATGTATTACTGTGACCACTTTATACAACGCATATTATCAAAAATACTACGATTATAATTTAAAGAAATTACAAATATCAACATGACGTTCAAATCAGGAATTATAAAACAAGTGGGAATTATAAACAAATTTTATAATTCTCTGGATCAATGCAAACTTTTTAAATATACATACCTTGCTCCTGTAATGTGGTTCCTTCAAATATGACCGTTCAATTAATTACGTCTAAATAAGTTAGTAACTTTATACGACGCATATTATCAAAAACACTACGAATATAAGTTAAAGAAATTACAAATATCAACATAACTTTTAAATATACATACTTTGTTCCTGTGGTTCCTTCTAGAATGTGTCCGTTCAATTACAAACATCAACATAACTTTTAAATATACATACTTTGTTCCTGTGGTTCCTTCTAGAATGTGTCCGTTCAATTACAAACATCAACATAACTTTTAAATATACATACTTTGT
>MJUT01025463.1:51881-64619 GCA_002080005.1 Gigantidas platifrons
TCATGTCAGATCACAACAGACAAAACCTGCTGAACATGTGGCAGTACCCTTGATCATGTCAGATCACAACAGACAAAACCTGCTGAACATGTGGCAGTACCCTTGGTCATGTCAGATCACATGTTTTAACAGTCAGACAATGTTATACATGTATATCTACTTTATCACATTCTATAGGAATATTAATACTTATGTACAATGGCTTTTAATGCAATAGAAGTATTATAACCAATCTTGATCCTTTAACTTTATTTAACATGACATTGACATATATATAAAACACTTATTATTGCTAGTCTGTTGTGTGTCTTATTATTTCTTATGATAAAAAATTTTGTGGATCCTTAATTGAGAAGATAAAGAAGTTCTCTGTGGTCTAATGTGTTAATTATTACTAATTTTGACATGGTGTCCTTCTTTCACTTTGTAGACAAACAGGCGATTTATCTATTGGTATGATCTCATTTGCACATGTGCCAATGAATGTGACTGACTTTTCCATTGGCAGCATGAATTGTGTGCAACATTTTCCGCAAATGTAAATATAAATTACCGTCTTCCAATCATGGTAACTACCATCTTTGTACTCTTAGAAATATCAGAATCGAACTAAATCTGGCTCGAGATAAAATACTAATATCCGTCAACCCATGTTAAAACTCCCAACACATTCTGGCTTCCATGATTTATTTCTTAACTTTACAGTACATGTTGTTAATAATGTTTCATGTTATACTGTGTACTGTGTTTATTTGATCATTATCTCAATGTGGTACTATGTATACTCATTTGTCCCTTGAGGGCCCTTAATTGGTAATAAAGATATATTTAATTAGATATGTTGGATTCTTCTAAGAAAGGTAATACAAAAATGTACCATCAAGACCAGAATAGAAACGAAGGGTTCATGGTTGATAGATTAACAACCAGGTTTAAGATCACTCTGTCTTTCAATGATCACTATTCATTTTTAGCACAGACAATTTATGGAATTTCAAAACACTGACAAACTTTATCGCTTAATGTTGTATTGGATACACCTCACCATGAATGGGGTTCAAACTGACACTTTAGTGGTGATAGGCACTGATTCCACAGGTAGTTGTAAATCCAACTACCATACGATCACAACCATGACAGCCCCCTGTACGCAGTTGAAAAAGCTATAAATGAATTTCATGAGTACTGTTAGTGTATTAGTCCAAATTCAATGGACTTACTAGTGAAATTTTAATTGTCACTAGTATGGTCATATACAAGATGGAAAGATAAATACATGTAAGAAACAATAAAGAATGCAAAAATAATTTATAGAACATGTTTTTATATGGATTAGCAGAAGTTGCAATAATTATAGATTGTTATATGGCATTTTTCATTTCGAATTTATGACATATGCAAAATTAAACATATCTTGAGTAAGTATATGATAATATTGAATATTGGTCCATTAGCGGTATGCTGTAACAATACCATAGTCTGATAGTTACCGTTATATAGCAAAAGATATTTAACACTTGAGTTGATAGAGGGGCAGTTATCATTAAAACACAATACATTCTACATTTCATAATTTAACTTTACAATAAAATTTAAAAAAAACATTTTAATTCAGGATTGGAAATTTATCATGATGTAAGAAACAAAGAGAAGAAGATTGATAGAGAGTAAGATGGCACAGAGATATATAACAGCAATGGATTTTGCTGATCTTCATGCTAGAACAGTTCTGAGAAATCAAGCAAGGGTAAGTAGTTTGCATAGATAAAAAAAAAATTCTCAATTTTTAAAAGGGGGTTCCAGGCTATTCCTTTTTCCTTCTAATTTTAAAAATTTGGAAGGAAAATGGGGGATGTTCCTATTTATGAACCCTCTCAATTGTCCGCTACTGTATATATTTCAATTTTTAAGATGGATATGGTAAAATTATTTCTAATCTAAATCAGGATACATATAGTACACAATTTATGCATGATTATTGCCACTGTTATCAGAATGTCTGAATATTATAAAACTGTAGAAAAAACTTTAATTTAATTCTTTTAAAAATGAATATGAAATATTCCCATAAATTTGTCATAAAATATTCTTACCTTTTGTTCATCTTTACATAGAGAAAATGTCAACACCTTCATACAGGGTATCCATGACATGATCATATATAATTCTCAAGTTAAATTCTATGTTTCTACAAAACCTGAAAATTTATGATGTCAGTATGTTTTCAGACAAGTGAAGAGAATCAGGTAGGAATCAAGGTATAATGTGTATATAAACAGTATAAATTTGAACAATTATATTATTCCATACACTGCACTAAAATCACAACTTTTGAGAATTCTTTTCATAGGGTATGACAGTGTCATGTTACAAAGTGTCAAATTGATTATTACCTCTTTTTTTCACTGAAAATTGTGTACATTATAATTATGTTAATGTTCAAAGTAAAAAGAAGGATATGAAAATATGCAAGTTTGAAAAAAAAGTTTGATGTGTTTTACATGAGCAATGTTAAAAGGAAATAATAATGAGTCGAGTAAGCATGAGTCAGATTATTTATTAAGTATTAAATGTCTGGCATTACAGTTTCAAGGTAGAGGCCATTTTATACCCAATTTAGGGTACAATTTATACTCAATATTGAAGATCCTATCCTGACTGTGAGATATACAACAATCAATCAGCAGAACCTAAGTTTATCTTACTCAATCTTGAGTTTTATGAGTAGTGTTTTGTAAACCATTGTCTGCTAGTCCTTTTTCTTTTGGCTATTGTATTGTTTGACCTACTTTGATTTATGGCTTCTGATTACCCATTTGGTATTGATCTGAGCTCTTGTTGGTTTTCTGTAGAATATACAAACATTTTTTGCAAAAATAAAAAAAAATCAGAAAATCATAACAGTGAAGCCTTACCAGCAAATTCTCCTGATTAAGGGGTGATAACCAAAATATATACTCCTGATTCTGTGACTGATATTAATAAACTACAGAATGGTCATTTTGACATCATATATCCCATGCTGATACTACACTACACATATGATATCTATATATTGCACAGTTTATGTTACTATTATGTAATATTATTAACAGGATATAAATGATATAAAGCTTTTTGTATACATGTATTTATATGTATTGGTGGTAGGAATAACTCTAACCTATTAAACATCATCAATCTAAGAATTTGAAGTTTGTATTGATTAATATTTTATTGGATCATATGTTATTTATGATATTCACAGGATAAGGGCCCTGACAATATCATTTAAATTTCACCTGACAAAAAAAAAGGCTGACATTGAAGATTATTAATTACCAATGTATATAAATAGGACCCTTTTATCTCATTGACAACTTTTACTGGAATCTGACCATTACCATGAGCAACAGTGGGTGCCAAGTGTCGTAGCAAGGGTTCCATAAAGTGTACTGAAAAAATAAGTAGCAATCGACGGATCTACCCCTTAAAACTCACACATTATAGCGATTTGAGGAGATAATTTATACATTAAAATTTGTAATTTAGGCATAAAGATTTGTAATGAAAGGCATTTTATTTGCATGTTTGAACAGTAATCACATTTTTCCTATTACTAAAGGACCAAACTAATGTTTATAATTCATTAAACTTCTGTATGATGTGGGTCTTTTGATCAAAAATCAAAAATACAATTCAAGAAATAATTAATTACTGATAACCCTATCACAAAGAAATGTTACAAAGACTTGAGCTTTGATTAAAGCTAAAAAAAACTTGAATGATCCTAAAATGAAAAGTCAACACTGATGTTTGCATCAGATCTCAATTAAAGAAAATGAATGAGAGGAAAAGTTAAAAATAACTCCCCTTCGATGTCATTCATGTTCATCTGCATCATCCAATACAAAGAGTACAATAAAATTAGTTGGTTTATTGTGTTTAATGCCATTTTCAACAATATTTCAGTTATATCGTGGCGTATAGTTTTATAGGTGGAGGAAACAGGAATACCCGGAGAAAACCACCGACCTGTCGCAAAGTCACTTACAAACTTGATCACATAATGTTGTATAAAGTACTCCTCGCCATGAATGGGGTTTGAACTCACAACTTTAGTGGTGGTAGTTGTAAATCCATCTACCATGCGATCATCACCATGACATCTCCTAAGTTAATTTAATGGTTTGTATGTTTTTGACAATATTTTCATTATGACAATGAACCCTACAGACTAAATTGACTACTTGTTTTATCAGCCATTTTTCCATATTTACAGCTATGAAGTTATAGATTTTCAGATTATGTATGCACACATTCATTTTTGTGTCAATGTTAATACCCCTGTAATGACAAATTAACATGTATAGTACAATAACAGGGTCAGTGAATGCTGAAGTATGTTTCAACACTGTTTCTTAAAGGAATGGGGTACATAGTGAAATATTGTTTTGAACAGAATTGTGTCGCAGTTAATGGGTGCTTGATCATTATGACCTGATTGTGACCTCCCCTTAATACAATTTAGACCTGAAAGGAAGTTATGTCACAATTTCTTTAAATCTCAAGTTGTGACATAATAAATAAGGGACACAAAGACTGGTACAATAAAAATACAATAAGATTTATTTAGAGTCAAAAATATACAAACAAGTATAACACAAGCTATAGCCAGCTTTTAAATCTGACATATATGATATAAACAAACTAATAAAACATGCAGATAAGAACACTATCAAATCTAACAGCATATTTGTCAATCTGTGAAAGTAAAAACCAAGCAAAAAATATAGAAGCAATTAAAACACAAAAAAGCACAAGACCACCCATCTATCTACTAGATCTACTAGAGTAAAAACAAATTATATAAGTATGATTAAGGGATTGTCTCAAAATGTGACAGTTTTTTTTTCAAATGAAGTTAGTTTCATTTGGCTCAGACCACCCACCCACCCCCTCCAAATGAAAGTGTGAAAAACAGAATTCAATTTTATGCCGTTTTTTAATTGCATTTATTGACAAATATCAATGTGCGATTTTGGTTTTTTCCAAACGTGACAGCTGAAAACCACCCACCTACCAACCGAAACTAACTTCGTTTGAAAAAAACTGTTGCATTTTGAGACGATCCCTAAGACACTTCTTTAATGTGGAAATATTTTCATAAAATCTCATTTCAGTGTATATGGTCAATATTATATAATGAAACCTGTTTAAACCAAACCCTGAATAAACCAGAATCATGTATAAATAGAACTTTGAATAAAGTCCCAATGTAGAAAATCTTTGTTAATTTAACCTGTATAAACTGAACACCTGTCTATTTGGAACTCAAAAGTTGGTCATAAAAAGTTCAGTTTAGACAGGTTGACATTATTACAGATTTATGATAGATGGATGGATGGATGGTCCAACCTTATGAAGCTCATTTGCTGAAGTTATACCTGAATTTAAATCGGTGACTTTTTTAAAGCAGAATGAGGTTTTAATTTTAATGTACATTTCAAGTAACATCTTTCTACCCATGTGTTACATGATTTAAATCAACTTGAGTGCTTATGAAATTAAATACAGAGATAAATCCATTCAAATTACTAGCCATGATCAGATGTTTTTGAATAAGTTAAAAGGTATATCAAGCGTATTATAAACAGACAAAGATGGACTTATTTTCATAGTTCTAAGATGTTACAGCTAAATCTTTAAAAGTTTTACTCAAGCATAGCTGACAAATTTAAAGTTTAAAATCTAAGCTATTTAAAAGACATAGTTGACTAAATTATTGGCTATATAATAAAGTCTTCAATCATCTATTGAAACTTAATGTATGTCATAGTTTTGTTAATATACAGTGTATTACATAAATGGTTAAGAACAGGAATGATAAACCCTCTTCAAAAGGTAGGATACATATTTGGTCTTTTTCCTTTGATTTATAATTATAAGGATTAATTAAGATTAGGAAATATTTAATGAAGAAGATATAGAAAAGGCAATATTAAGGTTTGCATAGATTTTAATTTCATTTTTATTTTATATAATCTTACCTATAAATCAAATATTAATAAATATGATGGATTGACAAGAAAATTAGGTCACGATAACCTACTTTTAAGTATTATTTATTTGTCCTATATTTGGAATACTACCTACAATGTATGCTTAATGATTATAGTTTGAATATTTGATGAAGTTTTTAAATTCTTGGTTTACATGATGGATTATCTACCCTGGTGTTTATTAGAATTTTACAGTTGCCATGGAGATTTACAGAAACTCTAATGGCTACATTGAATGACATTTCATATCTATCTGTTATCAGTTTTACTGAAATTGATGGTTAGTTTTAATGAACTGTCGAAGTTTGATGCTTATCTCGATCAACCAGTCAAGACCAGGGGCAGCTGTAAAAGCAATCATATGATATTTGAGTGAGTGAGTGATTGTTGTTTAACGCCAATTCAGAAATTTTTCAGCTATATCATTGCGAGAACAAGTTAATTTTCAATGAGATGATGATGAGGTCCGCTTTGTTCTAGACCAACACGCTGAGTTGGATTTTTATAGTGCTAGCTCACTGAAACAACACTCCGTGGGTAGACATATCGATCCACTCTGATTCCGAGCTGACCCGTCTTTGCTCTTTCTCCTTAATGCTACATGTTTGGCAGAGAAGCAACAAATACCAATTTTATAGTCTTTGGTTTGACCTGACCGGGGCTCGAACCCACGATCTACCACACTCGAGGCGAGTACGCTAACCATTACACCACCGATACGGTTTTATGGTAGTTGATACCTCAATCATCTTCTGTAACTTTTATCAGTAACAAAACAAGTCATAGGGCTGTAATGGCAGCAATCGTATGGCAATTGTATTAACATCGATCTATCCAATCGATGCCTGTCACTGCACAAGTTTTGAGTTTGATTTCTGTCAGTTGTCAGGTCTACTAGATAAACCATTGTCTGTGACCTTGTGGTAGGTCAGTGGTCAGGTTTACTAGATAAACTATTATCTGTGACCTTGTGGTAGGTCAGTGGTCAGGTTTACTAGATAAACCATTGTCTGTAACCTTGTGGTAGGTCAGTGGTCAGGTTTACTAGATAAACCATTATCTGTGACCTTGTGGTAGGTCAGTGGTGAGGTTTACTAGCTAAACTATTATCTGTGACTTGTGGTAGGTCGGTGGTCAGGTTAACTAAATAAACTATTATCTGTAACCTTGTGGTAGGTCAGTTCTCAGGTTTACTACATAAACCATTATCTGTGACCTTGTGGTAGGTCAGTGGGCAGGTTTACTAGATAAACCATAATCTGTGACCTTGTGGTAGGTCAGTGGTGAAGTTTACTAGATAAACCATTATCTGTGACCTTGTGGTAGATCAGTGGGAAGGTTTACTACATAAACCATTATCTGTGACCTTGTGGTAGGTCAGTGGTCAGGTTTACTAGATAAACCATTATCTGTGACCTTGTGGTAGGTCAGTGGGCAGGTTTACTAGATAAACCATTATCTGTGACCTTGTGGTAGGTCAGTGGTCAGGTTTATTAGATAGACCATTATCTGTGACCTTGTGGTAGGTCAGTGGTCAGGTTTATTAGATAAACCATTATCTGTGACCTTGTGGTAGGTCAGTGGTGAAGTTTACTAGATAAACCATTATCTGTGACCTTGTGGTAGGTCAGTGGTGAAGTTTACTAGATAAACCATTATCTGTGACCTTGTGGTAGGTCAGTTGTCGGGTTTACTACATAAACCATTATCTGTGACCTTGTGGTAGGTCAGTGGTGAGGTTTACTACATAAACCATTATCTGTGACCTTGTGGTAGGTCAGTGGGCATGCTTACTGCATAGACCATTATCTGTGACCTTGTAGGTCAGTGGGCATGTTTACTAGATAAACCATTATCTGTGACCTTGTGGTAGGTCAGTGGGCAGGTTTACTACATAAACCATTATCTGTGACCTTGTGGTAGATCAGTTGTCAGGTTTACTAGATAAACCATTATTTGAAGGTTGAAGATAGAATTTGTAATACATGTAATTTAAATATAGAAGATGAGTTTCATTTCCTTATGATTTGCTCACCATTAGATAACTGTAGAGCAAAATATTTTAATATTATAAAAAGGTTATATACCAACTTTGAGAACTTATCAACAGAAGATAAATTTATATGGTTACTATCATGTGAAGATAAAGAAATTCTTTCATTAACATCTAAACTATTAATTGATTTATTTAATGAAAGAAAACAGAGAATTACTCAAAATAATATAATAAATACATTAGAATATTATGCTTTTATGGGTTGTCTCCCCCTTGACCTTTAGAGTCACCATGTGTCTCTAAAACTTTTTTTTGGCTCACCTGGCCAAAGGCCAAGTGAGCTTTTGCCATCACTTGGCGTCCGTCGTCTGTCCGTCTGTTCGTCCGTCCTTCCATCTGTCCGTCCGTCTGTCCATTCGTCGTACGTCATAAACTTTTTTAAAAATCTTCTCCTCTGAAACTACTAGACCAATTGTACCCAAACTTGATCTGAATCATCACTAGGGTGTTTAGTTTAAATAATGTGTCCGGTGATGGCATGCACCAATCAACATGGCCGCTGTTACTAAAAATAGAACATATGGTAAAATTGCAGGTTTTGGGTAATAACTCAGAAACTGTTAGTAATATCAAAATCTGACATGGGGGTAAAAATGTGCAGCATGTTAAGATCTACCTACCCTGAAATTTTGAAATGAATCCTATTACCCATTTTGGAGTTATTGCCCTTTTTTCATCAAATTTTCAAAATTTTAATACTTTTTGTTCTTTATTTAAAAAACTATAAGATATTGCTTTTAAATTTAAATTATAAAAATGTGCAGCATGTCAAGATCTACATGCCCTGCAATTTTGAAGTAAATCTGATTACCCATCTGGGAGTTATTGCCCCTTTTTTCATCAAATTTTTAAAATTTTAATACTTTTCATCTTATATTTCAAAATCTATAAGAGATAGATGTTAAGTTTAAATTGCAAAAATGTGCAGCATGTCAAGATCTACCTACCCTTTTATTTTGAAGTCAATCCAATTACACATTTTGGAGTTATTGCCCTTTTTAGCTCACCTGGCCAAAGGCCATGTGAGCTTTTGCCATCACTTGTTGTCCGTCCGTCGTACGTCGTAAGCTTTCACATTTAAATCTTCTCCTCTGAAACCGCTGCAGCAAATTAAACCAAACCTGACAGGGATGGTCCCTGTGTGGGTCCCTTTCAAAATTGTGTCCGACAGCCCTGCCCTCCATTCAAGATGGCTGCTGTTACTGAAAATATAAATTTCTTCAATTGTCCATTACTGCTTTAGTATAAGTCAAAATGAGCTCAAATTTTAACTGCAGCTACATGACAAGGAGTAGTTTAACATATATTCCCTATTTTTCTGTGAAATTTTTCTTTCAGCCGATTTATACCGATTATGCAAATTAGGCATATTTTGATAAAAGATCACATTTAAATCTTCTTCTCTGAATCCGCTGAACCAAATTACACCAAACCTGGCAGGGATGGTCCTTGGGTGGGTCTTTTTCAAATTTGTGTCCGACAGCCCCGCCCTCTATTCAAGATGGCTGCTGTTACTAAAAATAGAAATTTCTTCAATTGTCCATTGCTGCTTTAGTATAAACCAAAATGAGCTCAAATTTTAACTGCAGCTACATGGCAATGAGTAGTTTAACATATATTCCGGGTTTTTCTGTGAAATTTTTCTTTCAGCTGATTTATACCGATTAGGCATATTTTGATAATAGATCACATTTAAATCTTCTTCTCTGAAACCGCTGAATGAAATCAAACCAAATTTGGCAGGAATAGTCCTAGGGTAGTCCCATTTCAAAATTGTGTCCGACAGCCCCGCCCTCCATTCAAGATGGCTGCTGTTACTAAACATAGAAATTTCTTCAATTGTCCATTGCTGCTTTATTATAAATCAAAATGAGCTCATATTTTAACTGCAGCTACATGACAATGAGTAGTTTAACATATAGTCCAGGTTTTTCTGTGAAATTTTTCTTTCAGCCGATTTATACCGATTATGCAAATTAGGCATATTTTGATAAAAGATCACATGTAAATCTTCTCTGAAACCGCTGAACCAAATTAAACCAAATTTGACTGGGATAGTCCTTGGGTAGTCCCATTTCAAAATTGTGTCCGACAGCCAAAATGGCTGCTGTTGCTAAAAATAGAAATTTCTTTAGTTGTCCATTACTGCTTTATTATAAATCAAAATGAACTCAAATTTTAACTGCAGCTACATGGCATGGAGTAGTTTAACATATATTCTGGGTTTTTCTGTGAGATTTTTTTCGGACAGTTTATTCCGTTTAGGAATATTATGAGATAAAAATCACATCAAAATCTTTTGCTCAGAAATTTGAATTGAAATGATCTTTGGGTGGCCCACTTTCAAAATTATGTGTAACACCCCCATTTTCTATCAACTTTAGATGTCAAATTGAAAACCAGGTGAGCGATTACAGGCTCCTGGGAGCCTCTAGTTTGTATTGTCTTAGTATTTTTTCAAATTACATTTAATTATTACAAATCATATGTGTATTTTATGTTCTTTATTTTGTAACTGATTATTCTGCTCAGTACTGGGCTCCAATGTTCTTTATTTTGTAACTGATTATTCTGCTCAGTACTGGGCTCCATGATTGGAAAATAAAATATGTTGTATCTTGTGACATTGTAGTAGGTCAGTGGTTTAGTGTCCTCCACTAATAAAGATAACTGTCATCATATAATACTAACATACTGGTCAAAAAGGTGTTTAAATGACATAATTTACACGTACTTTCCTCATTCATGACCACCGGGTTTGTAACTATATTAATACAACGGGTGCCAATTGTGGAGCAGGAACTGCTTACCCTTCAGGAGCACCTGAGTTCACACCTTGTTTTTAGTGGAGCAGGAACTACTTACCCTTCAGGAGCACCTGAGTTCACACCTTGTTTTTAGTGGAGCAGGTTCTTGTAACTCAATCTTTAGTTTTATGTGTATGTTTTGTGGATCATTGTTTGTACTTTTTCTTTTGGTCATTGTGTTGTCTGTTCTTCGATTTACGTATTCTGATTACCCCTTTGGTATCTTCAAACTCTTCTTAATCCAATTAGTTAACAAATTCTTCAAACTGAAGTCTTTAATCAACATCCCCTCATTTTGTTGAGATGTGTATATGATTATGGTTCACAAGTAATGAAAACCCTTTGTGTAGAAGAAATTGTACTTATCAGTGGAAAAATAAAGCCCTACTTTTCTACAACCAGGTTCCTATGTGGGTACATAGTTAGGTGTAAAACCAATTGATATACAATCACAAGGACTAATGCACCTAAATTGTCAAAGAACAGTAGCAATTATGTAAACAAATATTGAGAGTTTTAGATTAATACTGATTCATTAATTTAAATAAAAAATCTACTTTTATTTTGATTGACAGGATAATAATGAAATAATATCAATTCAAACTCAGAAAAATAAAATGCCTCTTGAAAATATTATTTTGACATGGATCAAATTAAATGGTTGAGAAAATAACATTATGTTTTACTGGTATAATCTTTTGAAGACTATCCTTTCATCAAGTTCTGTTCAGATTTTTGTTGACTTTTGATAGAAACACATTTACCTCTCTGTGTATAACAGATAATAAAGTTTTTAACAGATTAAAGTTATTAGGATTAACTCAAGAGGTATTATTACAAAGGTTTTACCACATTAGTGTGATTTTAAGAAGTTCTTCACTTTTTAAAGGAGCATATTGAAGTAGTATAGGTTTATTGTATACCTATTTTGTTTAATTGAGATTTGTATGAACATTATTTAGTTGCTATTCTTTATAAAGGGTTTTTGTTAAGAGTTTTGTGCATTTAACAAAGAAAAACTGGTTGTAGGATTTATATTAACTGTTTTACCATTTATAGAGTGACATTGGTGAAAATAATGAACAAAAACAAATACGTTCTGAAAAGTAAAGAAAAAATAACTACAAAGAGAATGTAATCAGCTGTACATGTAGTTTCTAATTAGGTATGCCTTTTAAGTAGATCAGGGTTATATTCTACAATTATCAGAAAGTTGTTTCTGCTTGAAACCAGAACAAATGAAAATGCTGGAAAAATTTTAAATTCTGTTCCTCAAGTGAGTACAAATAAAAAAAACGTCAAAAAGAATATTATAATGGGAAAACTTCCGTTTGTACACCTGACCCAAAGGGTCATGTGAGCTTTTGTCATCACTTTGCGTCCGTCGTCGTCCTCGTCCGCGTCTGTAAACTTTTCATACTTTCTTCTTCTTCTTTGAAACCACTGAACTGATTTGGACCAAATTTGGCAGAAATGTTCATTGGGAGGTCCTCTACTAAATTTGTTATTTTGGTGCAGATTGGAAATCCAACATGGCTGCCAGGGTCAATAATGTGTTCTGATTGGTTGAAACTTTGAAAATCTTCTTGTCAGAAACTACTTAGCCGATGAATTGTAACATTACAGAAATGATGACTGGATGGTCCTCTACTAAATTTGTTATTTTTGTGCCGATCGCATATCCAAGATGGCCACCATGACTCGACTTAGTTTAACATTGGACCCTATGGGAATTTCACATTTTCATCTTTTTTTCTGAAACCACACAACAGATTTGAACCAATCTTGGCAGAAATGTTCATTAGATGGTCATATACAAGATTTTTGTTTTTGG
>MJUT01025478.1:14828-33157 GCA_002080005.1 Gigantidas platifrons
AAAAAAAAACAGGCTCTTGGAATAGTACTAAGTTGAAGAAATATCGTAAAAAGAGAATCTATTTGTTGAGAATATGAATATATTTACCTTCCGTCTATGATCTGTTAATCTTTAATTTGTTTAATATAATGTACCAACCGGCTTGTATGCACATACGTGCTATTACAACATCACTGGGTTACATCGAGTTTTGTTGTTGTATGTATTTGTAGAAATTGTCATTGATATACATACTAGCTGAAGTATGAAGTGCTATAATCGAAGTGTACATGATAAAAAACGAAAAGGCACATTTTATTGATAAAAAAATTATTAAATCAGTGGATCTCTATGATGACGTCTTTCTCCAGTGTTTGTATAGGCGTATATTATGCTCATTAGACGGCTCAAGATACGAGCAAACACATTTACTGATCCTAATATTATAACGCCACCACCACAAAGGAAAAACATTTTCTTTTATTACTATGTTTTCAAATACTAGAACACTGCCACCAAAGAAACAGAGAACGTTTGGTAAACTGTTCATGTATCAATGCATGTCTAATACTAGAACACTGCCACCAAAGAAACAGAGAACGTTTGGTAAACTGTTCATGTATCAATGCATGTCTAATTCTAGAACACTGCCACCAAAGAAACAGAGAACGTTTGGTAAACTGTTCATGTATCAATGTATGTCTAATACTAGAACACTGCCACCAACGAAACAGAGAACGTTTGGTAAACTGTTCATGTATCAATGTATGTCTAACTGTTATTACACTGTAATTAACAAGACCCAACACATTTGGTACACTGATCAATTGTTATTGGGAACACCTGTGTTCACCACCGTTTTTGATGGGTCAGTGCTGCTCATATTTTTAGTTTACTGCGTTGTGGTTTTTTTTCTTGTCTTCGTCCTGTGTTGCGTATGCATAATTTTTCCAGTGTTGCCATCGTTCAAATGCATTGAAAGTATGCAATGATGCAAGAGTCTCTAGATTGTCCATTCTTGTATGTTTACGGTATTCGATGTAGATCCAATTATATAACGAAGGCATCAACAAGGCCCACACATTTTGGTTTACTGTCTTTTTTTCAGTATTCTGTATCCAAATACTAGAACATCACCACGAAAGTGGTTAAACAGGTTTGATACACTGGGTATTTTATTACTCTGTATCCAAATATTAGAACCCCTGCACGAAAGTGGTCCAAAGCTGTAGATTCAATTACTATTTAATACAACGCGAGCAAGAGGGCAAAGGACAATCTGTACATAAATCTTTTATAGTTATGTATGCAAATACTGAAACATCAACATCAACAAGTTCCAAAACGTTGTCTTTTGTTGCTGAGTATACAAATTATAAAACACTGCCTCAAATATAGCTTAAAGCTTTTATCCATAAGTATTTTATTACTTTGCATCAAACTATTAGAACACTGGCACGAATGTGTTCCAAAACTGTAGGGCCAATTATTATTACAGCACCACCAACAGCCCAAAGGACAATATGTACATTAATTATGTATTACTGTGTATCAAAATACTACAACAACTTCAGCAACGAGACCCAAAGCGTTTAGTAAACTGATCATTTATTCTTGCAGATCCAACATTTGTCCTTATACTATAACATTGCAACAAGAGATTAAAGATACGAAATGGGTAATCAGAATCCGTAAGAAGGGCAGACAGCTCAAAGGCCAAAAAAAAAGACACAAGGACAAACAACGATCTACGAAACATACACATCAAACTGAAGATCGAGTTAAACGAACTAAAAATCGGGGGTGCTCTGGAAGGGTAAGCAGTTCCTGCTCCACCAGTGGCACCCGTCGTTTGAATCTAGTTACAAACAAGGTGCCAAGTCATTAATGACGAAATGACCGGGAGGTATTTACGACAAGTGGAACATACCCGTGTTCATTTGTGACACATATATTCCATAATGGCCACCCAATTCTGGTTGGTGGCCGTAAAAAACGTTCGAAGTGACGACTTCAACTTATTCGAAATGACCGCTTGGTTCAGTAGCTTCATTGTTAGCGTCAGGCCCCTATCACCACAAGATCTGAAATATCGTATCAATTGAGAGATAAATACTCCATGTACAGGTGCTGCTGGAATGTTGCTACATATAAATGGAAAGTTCACAATGGCAAAGTTTAAATCATCTCTTTTATCGTAAAGTTTAAGAACCTCAATTCTTCGGTACCCTGATAACTTATTACTGTAGATTCGGTTCATTCGTGCTTGCGCTTGATAACGTAAATAAACATAAGATAAATATACCATATCAAAGTTTCTATGTTTTCATGTCTTACCTTTTAAATCTAGAACATATCCTAAGCTTGTATATGGTCTAATAGTTGAATACAAGAATATATTTATCTTGTGACTATGATCTGTTAATCTTCCAATTGCATAAAACAGTGAACAAACCAACTTTTATGTACATACGTGCTGCTACAACCGTACTGGGTCACATCCATATTTTTCTTGTTGCAGAGCTGTTACAACCGTACTGGGTTACATCAATTTTTTGCTGTAGATATTTTTTTTTATAAATTATCATTGATATTCATAATAGCTGAAACATGTAGTGCTATAATTGATTGTGTGTTTGTACAATTTGTACCTGATAATAAACGAAAATGCAGATTTTAATAATGAATGAAATATGTATAGAAGAAGAGTTTGAAGATACCAAAGGGGTAATCGGAACCCTTAGATCGAAGGACAGGCAACACAATGGCCAAACGAAAAAGGACTAACACTGATATACAAAGAATCACACACAACATTATAGATCGAGTAACTCGAATCTCACTAAAAACTCAACAAGTGGCACCCATGATGTTACTCTATTTACAAACCCGGTGATAAGCCATGACTATAATGGATATCTACTGTGAGTTCTTTCTCGAGTGTTGGTTTATGCATATGTCTTATTGTTTAGACATATCAAAAACCGTTGTCACTTGTGGGGCAAGATATTTGTTTGCCAAAAAGACAGCGCAGACTATTTACAACACCATTGTCGAGTGTTGGTCTAGACATATGCTTTACTGTTTAGACACCTTTAGCGTGGGTGGTGATATACATGTATTTGTTGTATCAGCATCAGTGGACCATCTCTAAATCGGTATCAGTCAAATTATCATACAAAGGACGTGTTTATCATCCTTAAATCAAACATAAACACTGATACTTCTACTGGTTTCGATATTTGTATTTTCGCGGGAAAATCACATGATTCAAAATATTCAAAATACGCTTTCTCATAGTTCATAAGTAGATTGAAATTATATCATTCATTTTTAAAGGTTTCAATATATGTTAAAATTGTTGAATGTTTCCCTTTAATCGTGATATTAATTGTTGTTTTGTTTTCGCTTTTTTTTAGTTTTTTTTTCAGTACACACATTAAAGACGGCAATATGATTCACCCATTCTAATTAAAGGTTTTAAATTACCTGTGCCGTTCCGGTTTAGAAAACACAGAGGTAACGACTTCGCGTATGACATAACAATCACATAATCTCAGCAGATCTTATCAATAATTGTGTCAAGTACAATTTTGTAAGACGACATTTGTTGATATTGCTGACACGACAGTTCCTAATTTGATATATGTTAGAAAAAAAAAATGTTGACAAGCTAATGGAGTTGATAAATTGTATTTACTTTTGCAGTCATTATCGTTTAAATGTTGGACGAATTTGGTGATAGCTCCTCACTGCTGATGATGAACAGGCATATCATGCTACCTGTACCTACACATCGTTTTGACAAATTTCCTTTGTGGTATATGTATACCAGACTGCCTACAAAACAAACCACTCTAGACAGTGGAACTATATATTATTTATTTGCGAGGAAAATATCGGGAAGTGGAACATATCCGTCGTAATTTGAGACTTCTAAATCACTGTTCTAGAACACAACGTTTGTTGATAGCATCAGAAGCCGTTGTAAGTGTACGGAATGAGTAGTAATCTGATTTGTATAGCATAATTAAGAGTAATTTGAAGGTGATGATGATCAATTCCACAATTAACAACTCAAGATAGTGGTTGTTGTTTAATGCCAACTCAACATTTTTTTCAGCTATATCATGACGAGTGAGCAACTAACCTCTCACTTCAAATCATTTAACATATAGATAAAACCACGATATATGGCGTTAGAAGTTCATGTTTTGTCTTGCGACATATTGCCGGGTTATCGTCCTATATGAGTTTATTCATGGACTTTACAAGAGTATACATTGTATACCTACTTGTAATTTTATGGAATTATTTACCAAGCAGCTTGTAAATATTTGCAAATACCACGATTGCGTCCTTAGCATTTACTACGTCTATGTCAGATGATATTTGATGTTAGCTACATAATAATCATAACTAAGTTTGTATTATTATCATTGGATCGATACCTCAGCTTTTAAACTATTGTTTAACGAATATATCATCCGCCCAGTAGTCAGTGGTCCGCTATTCATATTACTTATTAAATGTATCTATTATTGAAATTTTCAGTTCCTAAATAATATAAATAATATAATCATTAATAAAACTAATGTTAACTTCTCTCAGGCACATTCGATTTGGGACCTTTGGCGTACTTGCTCCCAAATACTGTTTAAATTATTTGGCTTTGAAATCTTTTGATCATGAACCTACCTGATGATGGTTATTTCAGAGAAACTAATAACATAGGGTCCACAAAACGAATAAAGAGAAAACAAAAACACAACACAATATGTGTTGGATACCACAATACGCAAGCACATACAAATAACGTAAATAAGACATGTACACTCCTAAAAACTGGAGGTAAAGATGAACCGACCATCGTTTTCATGCGGCGAAAACAACAAAACACAATATGTATTGGATACCGCTATACGCAAGCACATACAAATCACGTAAATAAAATATGCACACTCCTAAAAACTGGAGGTAAAGATGAACCGACCATCGTTTTCATGCGGCGAAAACAACAAAACACAATATGTATTGGATACCGCTATACGCACGCAAACACAAATAACATAGATAAGATATACACACTCCTAAAACACTGGAGGTAAAGATGAATCGACCGTCGTTTTCATGCGGAGAAAACAAGAACACAACACACTATGTGTTGGATACCACTATGCGCAGGCAAACACAGATAACGTAAACAAGATATGCACACTCCTAGACAAACTGGAGATAAAGAAGAACATACCATCGTTTTCATACGGAAATGACATAACTGAATTAAGAATGTAACGATATATAGCAGAACAGTACAACAAACTAAAAAGATGAGCAACACGGACCCCACCAAGAAACTGACGATGAACTTTAGTTGTTCATCTAACAAAATATGGAACATCATATTTGTTGTAGGTAAAATGAAATAAATGATTATTAACCATAACCAGGTGTTTGCATTTTGGAGTTTGTTTATACCACTTAGCCAGTGACCTGATACAATATCGAACATCAACATTTTTTTCCAGAAAATTGAAAGTAATAATATACAACGTAACCTTTACAAGGGTTCAGGTGGCTCAATGAGTTAGGTAGTTGGATTACTTAACAACTCAAGGAAGCCTATCACCAACAAGTCGTGGGTTCGTAAATTACAAAAAAGGGTTCACTCGACTCACACCCACAAGTACCCTTAACATCCACATAGAGTGTAGCCTGTCTACGCCGAACCTTTTTCATCCAAATAAGGGGTAGCCTGTTTAAGGCGAATCCTTAACATCCACATACAGTGTAGTCTCTCTAAGCCGAACCCTTAACATCCACATACAGTGTAGCCTGTGTAAGCCGAATCCTTAACATCCAGATACAGTGTAGTCTGTCTAAGTCGAATCATTAACATCATATACAGTGTAGTCTGTCTAAGCCGAGCCCTTAACATTCATATACAGTGTAGCCTGTCTAAGCCGAACCCTTAACATCCACATACAGTGTAGCCTGTCTAAGCCGAACCCTTAACATCCATATACAGTGTAGCCTGTCTAATCCAAACCCTTAACATCCATTTACACTGTAGCCTGTATAAGCCGAACCCTTAACATCCATATACAGTGTAGCCTGACTAAGCCGAACCCTTAACATTCATATACAGTGTAGCCTGTCTAAGCCAAACCCTTCACATCCATATACAGTGTAGCCTGTCTAAGCCGAACCCTTAACATTCATATACAGTGTAGCCTGTCTAAGCCGAACCCTTAACATTCATATACAGTGTAGCCTATCTAAGCCGAACCCTTAACATCCATATACAGTGTAGCCTGTCTAAGCCGAACCCTTAACATCCATATACAGTGTAGCCTGTCTGTTTACGGTATTCGATGTAGATCCAATTATATAACGATGGCATCAACAAGGCCCACACATTTTGGTTTACTGTCTTTTTTTTCAGTATTATGTATCCAAATACTAGAACATCACCACGAAAGTGGTTAAACAGGTTTGATACACTGGGTATTTTATTACTCTGTATCCAAATATTAGAACACCTGCACGAAAGTGTTCCAAAGCTGTAGATTCAATTACTTTTTAATACAACGCGAGCAAGAGGGCAAAGGACAATCTGTACATAAATCTTTTATAGTTATGTATGCAAATACTGAAACATCAACATCAACAAGTTGCAAAACGTTGTCTTTTGTTGCTGAGTATGCAAATTCTAAAACACTGCCTCAAATATAGCTTAAAGCTTTTATCCATAGGTATTGTATTACTTTGTATCAAACTATTAGATCACTGGCACGAATGTGTTCCAAAACTGTAGAGCCAATTGTTATTACAGCACCACCAACAGCCCAAAGGACAATATGTACATTAATTATGTATTACTGTGTATCAAAATACTAGAACAACGTCAGCAACGAGACCCAAAGCGTTTAGTAAACTGATAATGTATTCTTGCAGATCCAACATTTGTCCCTATACTATAACATTGCAACAAGAGATTAAAGATACGAAATGGGTAATCAGAATCCGTAAGAAGGACAGACAGCTCAAAAGCCAAAAAAAAAAAAAAAGACACAAGGACAAACAACGATCTACGAAACATACATATCAAACTGAAGATCGAATTAAACGAACTAAAAATCGGGGGTGCTCTGGAAGGGTAAGCAGTTCCTGCTCCACCAGTGGCACCCGTCGTTTGAATCTAGTTACAAACAAAGTTTAAATCATCTCTTTTATCGTAAAGTTTAAGAACCTAAATTCTTCGGTACCCTGATAACTTATTACTGTAGATTCGGTTCATTCGTTCTTGCGCTTGATAACGTAAATAAACATAAGATAAATATACCATATCAGAGTTTCTATGTTTTCATGTCTTACCTTGTAAATCTAGAACATATCCTAAGCTTGTATATGGTCAAATAGTTGAATACAAGAATATATTTATCTTGCGACTATGATCTGTTAATCTTCCAATTGCATAATGCAGTGAACAAACCGACTTTTATGTACATACGTGCTGCTACAACCGTACTGGGTCACATCCATATTTTTCTTGTTGCAGAGCTGTTACAACCGTACTGGGTTGCATAATTTTTTTGCTGTAGATATTTTTAGAAATTATCATTGATATTCATAATAGCTGAAACATGTAATACTATAATTGATTGTGTGTTTGTACAATTTGTACCTGATAAAAAACGAAAAGGGAGATTTTCATTATGAATGAAATATGTATAGAAGAAGAGTTTGAAGATACCAAAGGGGTAATCGGAACCCTTAAATCGAAGGACAGGCAACACAATGGCCAAACGAAAAAGGACTAACACTGATCTACAAAGAATCACACACAACATTATAGATCGAGTAACTCGAATCACACTAAAAACTCAACAAGTGGCACCCATGATGTTACTCTAGTTACACATTCGGTGATAAGCCATGA
Organism: Gigantidas platifrons; assembly: GCA_002080005.1. NCBI lineage: Eukaryota > Metazoa > Mollusca > Bivalvia > Mytilida > Modiolidae > Gigantidas > Gigantidas platifrons. The sequence goes on from MJUT01025478.1 coordinate 22,750, forward strand.
CTATAATGGATCTCTACTGTGAGTTCTTTCTCGAGTGTTGGTTTATGCATATGTCTTATTGATTAGACACATCAAAAACCGTTGTCACTTGTGGGGCAAGATATGTGTTTGCCAAAGAGACCGCGCAGACTATTTACAACACCATTGTCGAATGTTGGTCTAGACATATGCTTTACTGTTTAGACACCTTTAGCGTGAGTGGTGCTATACATGTATTTGCTGTATCAGCATCAGTGGACCATCTCTAAATCGGTATCAGCCAAATTATCATACAAAGAACGTGTTTATCATCCTTAAATCAAACATAAACACTGATACTTCTACTGGTTTCGATATTTGTATTTTCGCGGGAAAATCACATGATTAAAAATATTCAAAATACGCCTCCTCATAGTTCATAAGTAGATTGAAATTATATCATTCATTTTTACAGGTTTCAATATATGTTAAAATTGTTGAATGTTTCCGTTTAATCGTGATATTAATTGGTTTTTTTTTCGGTTTTTTTATTTTTTTTTTCAGTAGACACATTAAAGACGGCAATATGATTCACCCATTCTAATTAAAGGTTTTATTTACCTGTGCCGTTCCGGTTTAGAAAACACAGAGATAACGACTTCGCGTATGACGTAACAATCACATAATCTCAGCAGATCTTATCAATAATTGTGTCAAGTACAATTTTGTAAGACGATATTTGTTGATATTGCTGACACGACAGTTCCTAATTTGATATATGTTAAAAAAATAAAATGTTGACTAGCTAATGGAGTTGATAAATTGTATTTACTTTTGCAGTCATTATCGTTTAACTGTTGGAAGAATTTGGTGATAGCTCCTCACTGCTGATGATAAACAGGCATATCATGCTACACATCGTTTCGACAGATTTCCTTTGTGGTATATGTATACCAGACTGCCTATAAAACAAACCACTCTAGACAGTGGAACTATATATTATTTTTTTGCGAGGAAAATATCGGGAAGTGGAACATATCCGTCGTAATTTGAGACTTCTAAATCACTGTTCTACAACACAACGTTTGTTGATAGCATCAGAAATCATTGTAAGTGTACGGAATGACCAATAATCTGATTTGTATAGCATAATTAAGAGTAATTTGAAAGTGATGATGATCAATTCCACAATTAACAACTCAAGAAGTGAGTCAGTGAGATAGTGGTTGTTGCTTAACACCAACTCAACATTTTTTCAGCTATATCATGACGAGTGAGCAACTAACCTCTCACTTGAAATCATTTAACATACGGATAAAACCACGATACATGGCGTTAGAAGTTCATGTTTTGTCTTGCGACATATTGCCGGGTTATTGTCCTATATGAGTTTATTCATGGGCTTTAAAAGAGTATACATTGTATACCTAGTTGTAATTTTATGGAATTATTTACCAAGCAGCTTGTAAATATTTGCAAATACCACGATTGCGTGCTTAGCATTTACTACGTCTATGTCAGATGATATTTGATGTTAGCTACATAATAATCATAACTAAGTTTGTATTACTATCATTGGATCGATACCTCAGCGTTTAAACTATTGTTTACCGAATATATCATCCGCCCAGTAGTCAGTGGTCCGCTATTCATATGACTTATTAAATGTATCTATTATTGAAATTTTCAGTTCCTAAATAATATAATCATTAATACAACTAATGTTAACTTCTCTCAGGCACATGTGTTCTAACTCGATTTGGGACCTTTGGCGTACTTGCTCCCAAATACTGTTTAAATGATTTGGCTTTGAAATCTTTTGATCATGAACCTACCTGATGATGGTTATATCAGATAAACTAATAACATAGGGTCCACAAAACGAATAAAGAGAAAACAAAAACACAACACAATATGTGTTGGATACCACAATACGCAAGCACATACAAATAACGTAAATAAGATATGTAGACTCCTAAAAACTGGAGGTAAAGATGAACCGACCATCGTTTTCATGCGGAGAAAACAACAAAACACAATATGTATTGGATACGCAAGCAAGCACAAATAACATAGATAAGATATACACACTACTAAAAACTGGAGGTAAAGATGAACCGACCATCGTTTTCATGCGGAGAAAACAAGAACACAACACACTATGTGTTGGATACCACTATGCGCAGGCAAACGCAGATAACGTAAACAAGATATGTACACTCCTAGACAAACTGGAGATAAAGAAGAACATACCATCGTTTTCATACGGAAATGACATAACTGAATTAAAAATGTAACGATATATAGCAGGACAGTACAACAAGCTAAAAAGATGATCAACACGAACCCCACCAAGAAACTGACGATGAGCATTAGTTGTTCATCTAACAAAATATGGAACATCATATTTGTTGTAGGTAAAATGAAATAAATGATTATTAACCCTAACCAGGTGTTTGCATTTTGGAGTTTGTTTATACCATTTAGCCAGTGACCTGATACAATATCGAACATCAACATTTTTTTTCCAGAAAATTGAAAGTAATAATATGCAACATAACCTTTACAAGGGTCCAGGTGGCTCAATGAGTTAGGTAGTTGGATTACTTAACAACTCAAGGAAGCCTTTCACCAACAAGTCGTGGGTTCGTAAATTACAAAAAAAAGGTTCACTCGACTCACACCCACAGGTACTCTTAACATCCACATAGAGTGTAGCCTGTCTACGCCGAACCTTTATCATCCAAATAAGGGGTAGCCTGTTTAAGCCGAACCCTTAACATCCACATACAGAGTAGCCTGTCCAAGCCGAACCTTTAACATCCATATACAGTCTAGTCTCTCTAAGCCGAACCCTTAACATCCACATACAGTGTAGTCTGTCTAAGTCGAACACTTAACATCGACATACAGTGTAGCCTGTCTAAGCCGAACCCTTAACATTCATATACAGTGTAGCCTGTCTAAGCCGAACCCTTAACATCCACATACAGTGTAGCCTGTCTAAGTCGAATCCTTAATATCATATACAGTGTAGTCTGTCTAAGCCGAACCCTTAACATCCACATACAGTGTAGCCTGTTTAAGTCGAACCCTTAACATCCATATACAGTGCAGCCTGTCTAAGCCGAACCCTTAACATCCATATACAGTGTAGCCTGTCTAAGCCGAACCCTTAACATCCATATACAGTGTAGCCTGTCTAACCCAAACCCTTAACATCCATTTACACTGTAGCCTGTCTAAGTCGAACCATTAACATCCATATACACTGTAGCCTGTATAAGCCGAACCCTTAACATTCATATACAGTGTAGCCTGTCTAAGCCGACCCGTAATAAACCAGATTCTGGTATAAACCGAACATTAGATAGAGTTCAATATTGGAAATATTTATTAAAATAACGGCTATAAAGTCAAAACATGTCTTTGCTCAACACAAACATATATCCAAAGGAGATTCGGTTTAGACAGGTTTCGCTGTAAAAATCCACTTTTCCTGGATCAATGCTGTAGGCTACTCAATACACAGCGGCTAAGTTCATGCACATTGTTATAGTCAAACTCTTTTTTTTTTTTTTTTTTGTAATTTCCAAAGCCGGGCGCGAACCCACGCGTATTTGTGATAGGCTTGTATGAGTTGTTAGGTAATCCAACTACCTAACTCATTGAGCCACCCGGGACCACTACGTGTGAGCAACATACCAACCATCACATATAACTGAGTGTTTCAAGAACACATCATGTATAACAAGTTTGAAGATCTAAGAAGGATAGAAAATACAATTATCAACATTAAAAGGACAACAAATGCAAATAATGTAATACAAAGCACTACAAAGAAATCTAAATATTGAGAAACAGGACATCCACAAAAGCCGGAGCAGAACTCAGGTACTTCGGAAGGGTAGGTATGCTCTGGCTTAATAGCGGCACCTGTTGCGTTACTCTTGTTGAAAACATACTATATGTAATCTTCGTGACATAGAAGTCGCCATATGCTTATTATTGTTTTAATAAAGAGAAACGAAGGTATCAAAGATCATATATATATTAAATAGTATACATACGAGATAACCAATCCGGAACACATGCGTTCTCCCCAGGTGTTTAGTGGTATTTGTGCTACTCGGTCTTTAGTTTTATGTGTATGTTTTGTAGATTCTTGTTTGTCCTCTTGTCCTTTTTTTCTGTTGGCCATTTTGTTGTCTGTTCCTCTTCAACATACGAATTCTCAAACGCTTCCTTTAACTTATTTCCTCCAAAATACATTATTGTCCATTTGACCTGCCTTTTTGCATACCATACAAATGCTACGGATGTACACCGATGGCCAGTTACGATCTTTGGGCGTTAAACAATATAACATATATATCATGATGAACAGCTGTGTTACTTTATTATCAAAAGCAACCCGGTGGAAACAACATATCAGCATATAATACCAGACTGTTAGCATATAATACCAGACTTGCTTTGATCGATTGTTTGGTTAGTGTCTAGCGCCACATTTAGCAGTACCCCATCCATGTGAACGTGATGGTCTACTGATTAGAGGGTATCATTATTAAGTCATCGAATATAATATTTCGCCATCATAATGCTTTAATATTGTTTATTTTGGCTTTTATTTCAATCACTCAGTCTTAATAAATCGTGTTTAATTACCTATATTATCTAGTGATTAACTTTCATATGTTTAGTTGCTAAAATTAAATGTGCTTCTGAATCAGCGCCGGAACCAGACTTCTGAGATACCATAACAGCATCGATGTGCATCTTATTTGTTCTATTCTACTCACTCTAACTTTGGAAGATGTCAAATTTTAGGACCCGGGTGGCTCAATGAGTTAGGTCGTTGGATCTAACATATTATGCAAGCCGTTATCAAATACGATGTGGGTTACCGTATAACTTTGTAAATTACAAAAAGGTGCACTCAACTCACAGTCGCAAGTGAGGAAGCTTACCAGTTGCTTGCCCAGGGTATGTGGTTATCTGAGGCTACTCCGGCTTCCTCCACAGCTAAAACTGGTCGCCATGATATATTGCTGAAAATGGTGGTGAACACCAACATTAAAATTCAAACCCATTCAAAGGGGAACAGCCAGATAGGAAAACACAATGGTCAAGCAGAAAAGGTACAAGCAATAGTGAACAAAACACTAAGCAGAAACAAATAAAGATTGAGCAATGTAAAAGCTAACGAAAGCCGTGTGTGAACTATGAATCAACTACATGATACGTAGTTCCTACTCCACCGGTAGCACTGATGCTATTAATGACTTTTAAGTCCGTAATGAAAGGGGATGGACTATATTTTATCGAAGTACCTGTACCGATCCAGGAAAATGAGTGGTCATTTATTTGTTTGCTAGGGGTATCGATTTTGATATTTTATTTTAGGATTGTTATGACTGTGTGGTATTTGTTTTCTTCATTTCATTACATGTTTAAAAAAACGAAACAATATTTTACAACGATTTGCGTTCAGATGCTGTTACAATGACTGGATATGTCTGTCTTATAACATGTCAGCTGTTCTCAAATAGAGTTTGCTGTTTCCTTTTTAACTTGACAATTCACTCCATCAAATGTAATATTTTATTATTCATATTACATCATAATAAGTCTGCTCCTGAAATACAGGAATGGTATCTACATAATTTGTTCCTGTGCTGTGAACACCTACAACAACATAAATGATATGGTACTTGAAGTTCTAGTGGCATATCTAAATATATGTAGAGGCAGTCGTGGCCGTGATGTTGTATTATTTGGATTTACAACTACATCTGTAATCAGGGTATATCACACAACATTATGTGATCAAGTTTGTTAATGACATGTAACATGTCAGTGGAATTCTCCGGATCCTCCGGTTTCCTCTATCAATAAAACAATATAACTGCACTATTGTTGAAAGTGGCAATAAGCACCATCCATCAAACAAACAAACAAACAATGAATGTATGTACTCCGATGAAGTGATTTAGATCGTAGGTTTGAACCCCAGTAGGATCAAACAAAGTATTATGTAGTGACATTTGCTGCTTCTCAGGTAAGGAAACATCATGTAGGAAGAAGTGCAAAGCGGACATCATACATCATTATTTCATCGAATATAACTTGTCCTCGCCATGACCTAGCTGGAAAATTGCTCATTTCACATTTAACAACAAATATTCACTCACTATTTACTAAATGGTATTATTTGAAAATGCACATGATGATCATTGGATACACACACACACATTTCAATTTATCTTATTCCAATTTCAACATTTTCCAGTTTCGCGGGGATACCTTTTTTAATTTGTATTAAGTAGTTGAATGCATCGTATCGAGTCCACCGTCTCTAAATAACTAAACAATGTTTTGGAAATATCCACCGACCGTCCTTATTAACTAATCCCCTGTTTACAGTATTTATTAGCGTTCGGTTTCAGCATGATTGATTGAATAAAATGATCAGTAATAATTGAATTTGTCTTTCACTTCTACCGTAAGATGGACAGTACACATGAATGCTATTTACTTTTATATTTCTGGGTAAACAGTCAGCATCCATTGACCATGCCATTGTGAAGTCCTTGTTTATATTGTATTTCATTGTTTTTGGTAGTGTGTGGTCTCTTTGAGTGGAAACGAATAATCTGTGCCGGTTTTTTCATCATTTACACATTTATTAATTGCACTTGGAGATCCAAATATCAAGATATATAGGTTTAACCCCGTCACACATGTGTGCCTGTCCGTAGCAATAACCTCGATTTCCAACGTCATCTGACGTGGTCATTTTGTGTTCAATGAGTTTAGTAAAGAGGAGAGGTGATTGTTCGGTTTGTTGATATTGGTTCAGTAGTTGATCATCACTGTTTAGAGGTGATTGTTCGGTTTGTTGATATTGGTTCAGTAGTTTATCATCACTGTTGAGAGGTGATTGTTCAGTTTGTTGATATTGGTTCAGCAGTTGATCATCACTGTTGAGAGGTGATTGTTCGGTTTGTTGATATTGGTTAAGCAGTTGATCATCATTGTTGAGAGGTGATTGTTCGGTTTGTTGATATTGGTTCAGCAGTTGATCATCACTGTTGAGAGGTGATTGTTCGGTTTGTCTGTATTAGTTGGATTGATGACCATCACTTGATATTTGTTGTAATAAGTATAAAACATATTGATCCTCAACGTTCATGGTAAATTATCGGTGATTTTGAAGATTTTCCTTTGATCTCGCCCAGTGATATTATCGATATCAAACAACTGACTCTGATACTGAAAATAATGAGTCAGTATGGCGTCACTGATAAAAAACATATCTACAAAACATACACATTAAACTAAAGAATGAGTGACACGAACCCCACTAACAGCAGGGGTGAAATCATATGCTCCGGAAGGGTAAGCAGTTCCTGCTCCACTAGTTGCACCCGTCGTAATAATATAGTTAGGACGTATATCACCATCAACTATGTTAATGTCGTTTTAATTCGTTTAAGATTCGACAGATGATCACTCAGATTAGTTGTTGTAACATCAACTAGAAATCAGCAAAGCGGATGTTTTAAACACAAACAAGTGGAAACCTGGAGTCATCTCCATTGTTTTTGTCCGAACCTTGTTGCTCAAGTGTATTTGTTGTTGTTGTTGTTGTGTGTATTGTTTTGCTCTCTCTCTCTCTCTCTCTCTCTCTCTCTCTCTCTCTCTCTCTCTCTCTCGCTCTCTCTCTCTCTCTGTTTTACATTCCTTATTGTCTGTTGTCTGCGTCTCTGGATTGTTCACACTACATTACCCAATCAGTTTTTTACCAAGTCATACGCTAGATATGATAATATGAGTATCTCAAGTTTAAGTTAACTTATTCAATCAACACAATTCTGGAATATATGTCAATGCATATATTCACAATAATTATATCCCAATGATAACAGTAAGGGGTAACCATTAATAGGTTAGAACAAACAGTTTGTTTGTAGGTAAACACATCGCCATGATAAAGTAAAATGTCCACTCATAAAATATTTAAAATAAAATGAACAACAAAACATACCACAGAACAATGTCAGAACAATTCAAAAATCATAGAAAGAGACAAAATCGATACTCATAACACGTAAATACATGACTCCAGCTTTCCTGACTGGGCACTCCAATGACAAGTGGCGGATTTAAACTAGTTGATGGGCCTAAATATCCCCTCTTAGTGACATGAGGATATGATGCATATGCTTTCTACATATCAGTAAAATACCGAGGTCGTGATCGCTTGCAATTGGATTTACAACTACCTATGGAATTAGTGTCAATCATCACTAACGTTGTAGGTTCAAATCTCACTAATGGCGAGGTGTAGTCGATACAATATTATGTGATAACGTTTGTCAGTGACTTTCGACAGGTCGGTTGTTTCCTCCACCAATACAACTGACCGTCACGATATAGCTGAAATATTGTTGAAAGTGGCGTTAACCACCATAAACTAAACCAAACCAACCTCATATAGCTGAGCGAACAGCTATTATCTTGAGCATTATACATAATATATTGAATCTCCGTGATAAATAAAATGAAATATTACCTCAAACTAGCCAGGCCAATGATGGCACATATTAACACAATGACAAGGAAGGTTCCAACTCCTGTATATATTGCAGTATGATTCGTAACTTACTCTGGCCCAGCTGCACCAACAAATGTGCGCACTAAATCAAATTAAACCGAATGAAATTAAATTATTGAATTAAATACGAGAAGATACATGAAAGTAACATCACCGAGACTTACGTGGTCATCAATAAATGACGGATCTACTTGGCCATCTAGTCGACTCATTGTGAGGATTATCACATTGTAATGTGTACAACACTTTCTTAATGCATGCATATGAAACATGCAAACATCTGGTAAAATTCAAATAATATGATGCTTCTCACCCCTTTGATAAAGTAGTCCGTTAATTTAGATGAACAACATTGGTTTTTATTTTACCCAAGCTCCTGAGTAAGACAAGCTACACGAGGGTTTTCTCGCAAAATTGTTTTTCCTTATTCAGTGAATTGTCGATATTTCGATACACATCTGTATCTTGTCAGTTTTTAAATGTACTACATTATGCAATATATAAGCCGTATCCTTCAATGCTGACAGGACAGCAATACATACATGTAAACATTTATTTGACCCGCATATCGCATGTTTTAGTGCCAAAGGGAGATATTTTCTCATTTACAAAAAGTAAACAAATTTTGACACGGTAGAAAAGGGTGAGAAAAAGAGTCAAACACCGTGAAAGATGCAATATCGCAAAATCTGAGATACACTTGGGTAAGATTTAAATCGTACCCTCGGGTGTCACATATTTTGCGATCTTGCATCTCTCATGGAGTTAGACCCTACATATCTTCTCTCACAGGAAGACCATTACTACAGTCTCTACCCCACCATCCTTTATATCAACCTATATATAGCATGATTTAGTACTATCAGTGTCCCACCAACCTGTACAGCAACTATATATATTGCATGGTTTACTACAGCCAGTACTCCACCAACCTGTATAACAACCTATATATAAAACATGGCTTACTACAGCCAGTACCCACCATCGTTTATAACAACCTATATATATATTACATGGTTTACTACAGCCAGTACTCCACCAACCTGTATAACAACCTATATATAAAACATGGTTTACTACAGCCAGTACCCACCATCGTTTATAACAACCTATATATATTACATGGTTTACTACAGCCAGTACCCCACCAACCCTTATAACAATCTATATATAAAACGTGGCTTACTACAGCCAGTACCCAACATCCTTTATAACAACCTATATATAACATGGTTTACTACATTCAATACTCCACCAAACTTTATATAAATACACTATTATATTATAGTAGAGGGTGTGAGTGAGTTTTGTTTAACCCCAAATGAGCTATTGTTGTTAGTTATATAATGGCAAGAACAAGTGCTATTCAATGAGACTATAATGGTAACGGCTGTGCGCTAGACCAAGACCCTTAGCTAGATAAAATAGCGCTAGCTCACTAAAACAACATTCGTGTATAGACGGACATGTCTATCTATTTGGATCCTGATTCCGACCCAACCAGTTGTAGTCTTTGCTTGTTTTTCTTTAGACTACGTCTATAGCAGAGCAACAACAGATAGTAACGACATAGTATTTGGTTTGACCCGGCCGGGGCACGAACCTACGATCCACTACACTTAAGGCGAACACGTTAATCGAAGTGGGTTTTGTTGAAATGATTACTTTCATGTAACATACGTAAAACTTCCACAACTTATTTGCTGTATCACCGTTGACAAAACACGCGTTACAACAGTGTGACTACCAAACAAATAATGACAAAACACGCGTTACAACAGTGTGACTACCAAACAAATAATGACAAAACACGCGTTACAACAGTGTGAC
>MJUT01025478.1:36002-46250 GCA_002080005.1 Gigantidas platifrons
CGTATTGGTATTTATTTTGTGTCTTTTTATACATGTGTAACAAATCGTCTCTTTTTCTGATGTTTTCTAAGATGTCGGAAGTCATCCATGGTTCAGTCTGCTGTCGTATTTTGATGTCTCTATACGGTGCAACGTTATCAAGGACTGAATGAAAAAGTGATCGAAATTTTTCCCATGCTTCATTAACATTTCTACATAAAAGTAATGATGACCAATCAATGGCATTTAGTTTATCATTAAAGACATCTTTATTATAATTTTTAGTTGATCTTATTCTGACTAAGTTTTGTTTACAAGTGGTTACTTTTTGTGACTTTCTTGTACAAAATGTTATATAATGGTCACTTACACCTGATGAAATAACCCCAGATTGACTTATTTTATCTTCATTATTACATACAATGTGATCTATGATGGTACTTGATGTTGGTGTTACACGAGTAGGATCTTTAATAAGCTGTTTTAAATTGCCCATATTTAAAATATTTTTATAGGACTTACACATGGAAGATACGCTGTTTTTAAAGCTTATATTGAAATCTCCTAGGATAATCTGTTCACAATCTGGTCTTAGTTTATTTAATGCTCGTTCAAACAAATCCAAAAAATCATTCTGTTTGGGTGGTCTATAACAGGTTCCAACTATTATTGGTTTAGTTTTTGGTAAAAGAATTTCTATCCAAATTGCTTCCATATCTTCTATTTTAAGATCTTGAAGAAGTGAGAAGGCCAGGTCATTTCTAATAAACATACAGACTCCGCCACCGATACGTGATCTATCTAAGCGTACAACACTATAATTCTCAATATTAATTTCCGCGTCTGTAACCGAGTCATCTAACCATGTTTCACTGATTGATATGATTGCCGCTTTAGATTTTAAAGCAATTAATTTTAATTCTGATATTTTTGGCAATAAAGATCTAGCATTCAGATGTAGAAAATGTAAACCTTTTTCATTAAATATTTTAAAGCAGTCCTCTTTAACAACTGATGGAAATTGAACAAATTTTGTAGGATCATTTTGTTCGGGACATTCGAAAGATGAGTTTAATGATTCGCAATGATTAAATGGAAGTGATAATAGAGAGCATGAATCGCATAAATATTGAAAATTAGATGTTCCGGAAAGCCATGCTTCATATTTATCAAGTGAAATTTTCGCACATTTTATATGTGATTTGCATTTACATATTTCACAGTGCATGCTTTTACTAGTTTTAATTATTCCTTTTTTACATATGCTGCATGGACATTTAGGAGTGCGTCTAGCTGTAGATGGTCCTGGATGAGGATGCACGTCCCCGCATATTAATATAAAAATCAAAAGTGTGGACTTGGGAGTTATTTTAAAATTAGATAGATTAGTACGTTTACAAAAGGAATAGAACGACAAAGATGGTTTTTGAAGGTGACTTTGGGTAGATTTATAAATAAATATCGAAAGTTGACAAATTTCACTTTTATTATAAAAAATTATCCCTGTGAAGTCAAAATAATGTTTTCTTAACCTTAAATCTTCATCAGGAATTGCCAAATTGCAATAATTGTTGATACAGCTGGCAAAAAACACGTAAATTATTAGGGACAAAAATATGCCAGCTGTTGCCATGTTAATATTTTTGACGTTCGTAATATTTACTCATTCGTTTCGACAGTTCACTCCCGGTTTTTAGTGGGGTTCGTGTTACTCGATATTTAGTTTTATGTGCATGTTATGTAAATCGTAATTTGTCTTTTTGTCCTTTTCCTTTTGGCCATTGTGTTGTGTGTTCTTCTTCGATATACAGTTATTTGCTGTATCACCGTTAATTTAATCGGACTTGACGATATTTTATTTAGTTTATTATAATTAAAACATGAACGTGAACAAAGAATGAAAAACAAAGAAAAAAGAGAAATAAAAAAAAAGAAAAAAGTGAAATAAACTTACCAGAGTCCCGGTAATAAATCCTGACTGTTGTGATTTATACAGTATTAACAGAAAACGTCAACATCCACCACGCTACATACTGTGTTGGTCTAGCACGTTAATCATTAGACTACCAATAGAAGGGAATGGCTTTTCTAATGCAATTACATCGTCAGTGTTGCTACGAAACCTGGATCAAGTCTAATCATGATATTGAACACGCAGACAAATTAGACACTCCAGTGTAAGGAGATGTAAAAAAAACATTGACATATTGGACAAAAGTCCTACAATTAACATTATTCTATATCGAAAAGACAGTACACCAAATATTAAGATGCCTTAAGTTGATATTGTATGTATTTTTGTACATTGCTTACCTTGGGCTTTTGTTCTGTCTGCATTATACAAGTTGTATATATGGTTATATTTAAACGTTTATGTTGACTAAATGGCTAGTTGGTATCACATTATACAGCCGCTGGCTGTGTCTGAGGGTTAGGCATTAAATACTACTGACATCATCATGTTAATTATATAGACTTCATAAAATGATATGGGATTGACTTTCGTGGATCTGGCAGGTTGAATTAGGAACAATATATTCTAGATGAATATGATTAAGAGGGGTTATGATCTTGAAATGACAGTTGATTTGTTAGAAATTGAATGTTTCCTTGTGTAGGAAAATAAAATGTTACCAAATCTTTCTTATACACATTTTATGTATGTTAGAGACGAGATGCAGCGTAAATGAGTTATATTTAAATTTGTATAAGGCATATTTAGTCACGCGGTGTGATCTGTCATAAAATGACCGACAATACTTTATACTGTTTACATGTCTTGTTGATCAATACCCACAAAGTGCTGTTTTCAACGTGACTACACATCTTATGAATTCAGAACATAGATAATATGAAACAGGCACAGCCATGAATGCTCGTAGTGTCGATATTTTTTTGGGACGAGATATATCGGGGACGACTTTCTTAGGGTCGAATCTAGTCTCATGCAATCGATCTATCGCTCCTTACGTGATCTCAAAAGTTAACTTCCGCGGAGAAATAAAAAAATCTTGTCAGTATGTCAGAAGAGATTTAATAGAATTTGAAAATATCAATATAAGTAGAACAAGCTAACAAAATGACTTTTATTACACACGGGTTCCGGTTTTCAGTGGCATCGTTCGTACGAGAGAGGGACCGATATTTAGTATCACATTTGCGCTTTATGTTTAGAAGATCTTCATTAGTAGAATGTTACACGGAACGTCTTTATAACGTGCAGAAAAAAAAATATACCCATCAGTATGTAAAGCCATGTGAAGAATGAAGAAGATTAAATTTGTCAAAAAATCTTAGGTACACATTTTTTTACCATAAAGAGCTCGCGTCGCTCGCATACAATCATAGGTACACATTTCTTACCATAAAGAGCTCGCTTCACTCGCATACTATTTTTTGCTGATTTAAAGTACACAATAGATAAAACATAGATTTACTCTGTTATAAAAGATGAAGTGTCGTCTGCAATACGATATTTAATATAATAAATATATAAGGGTAATAACAAAACTACCGAACACAAAGCATTCTTTCAAAGGGAAAGTCAAAACTCATAAATCAATAAACAGAAAAAATAAGTCAACAACCGGGAAACTGGGAAAACTGCAATGGCCCTGACTTGGTACAGGCATTTCTTAAGAAATGGTGGATTAAATAAGATTTTACGGCGCCAATCTCTCGCTTCCATTACGGTTCAAAGATTCCGGTTGTCACTATAACAGCAGTTATAACTATATTGGAACAAAATAGGTAAAACAGTAGTCAAACCGTATTAAATTCAATTATATCATAACATTGTAACTTTATTGCGGACACAATAAGTACAGGAATTTTCTATTTTAATGATCCATTTTGCTATTAATTTATTTGTTGATTGTAGAGTTAGACCATTGAAATGGGGATCGTGATTGATTTACAGCTACCTATAACCAGTAAAGGAGTAGGTATGATAAGGGTCGATTTTGGCCCAATCGCAGAAACTGTTTATATAGATATATTATTAAACACAATCATTGAAAGGTAAGAAAAATAAATTTTTGGATGATTTCACTTTGTCCTGTGTTGCTTAGCAACATAAATGGAGGAGAGTCCAATTAACCATTGGAAATTCAACTTATAGTGGTTTTATTTCAGATATCTTTCATCGTCTTTTCGACAAAATGTAATATTATGTGTACGTCCAATCTACAAATGATATTCCAATGCTCTAAGGTAGCATATAGTATTTTTGCGTAGTTATGTCACCATAGCAACGGGTTTGTTAACATTAAATGAGCTTATATTATTGCAATTAAAGGTTGAATTTTAACATCTGCGATCTTTTGACTTATTATTTGGCTAAGCGGTACTTTTTTGTCAAGTTATACGCTCTACAAATGTCATTTCATATTTCAAAAGTACATTTTGATATTTTTATTCATAGTTATGCTTCATTCCTTAGCAACAGGTGTCCCCGTGCACAGTATTTTGCTGTAGATCTCATGGACCTTTGATTTAATCAATACGAAATTTTCTACAACGACATTTTATTAGAAACATCTTATCATTTACTAACCAGTATATATTATAGGTATTTCTTAGACTTTACAATGTCCCTAGTAACCAAATATTATCCCTAGCAACCACAGAAACTCGTCAAATCCGAGCTCTGTAAATTGCTTTTTTTATCTTTTATAACCGAATGTTGATCTTTTTATTTTTTAAATCATAAGAGGAAATAATTCTCAATAAATATTATCCTAAAAGGAACCAGGTCAACCGCGTAAAATGGTAAAGCTGAGCTGCAGTAGCAGGTAAGAACATGATCCATGTTGAATAAAACAAATTAAAATGTGTCCATGGACACGGATGCCATACCACTCTAACTGAAAAACCCTTCATCCCAAAATCGAGTTTATCTGTCATTGGTTGCTATAAACAACGCAAATCTATATATCAAATCAATCGGTTGAGACTTTAAACTTATGGCACTAAAATATCGTTCTGACGAACGAGGTAGCACTTGTACATCAAACATAAGAGAGAGAAAAGTAACAAATTAACATAGACCTTTAGATGTAAAATCTTCGGTCCTGGTGGTTGTACATTCATCATGATGAGACGCTGTGTTTCTTTTTTGTACAATGAAATTCAGTTAAAAACATATACATTATGAGGTAGAAATAGCAAAACCTTTGAACAGGGGGACAAAATCAGTAGAAGGCAGTCAAAAATAAAGCTTTTATTTTCCAATTTCTTTGCATATCTATTGTATACTTTTGCTTTATTGAAAATGTATTACATCGTTTCGGAGCCGGCGTGATCGTATGGTAGTTGGATCTGCAACTAAAATGCAATCAGTGCCTATCCCCACTACAGCTGTGAGTTCAAATTCTGCTCATGCAAGGTGTTCTCAATACAACGTTTGACAAGGGACTTGCGAAAAGTCGGTAGTTTTCTCGGGCACTTATGTTTCCTACACCAATAAAACTGAATTATTTTTAAAAGTTGCAGTAAACACTATATAACTGAAACATGGCTAAAAATGGCTTTAAACATCTTGACCATAAACCCCTCCCCACCGCTGTATAGTTTCTTAGTTCCGGAGGTGGAACATATAGGACACACATATAGATCTCCAAACAATATGTTTATTTATAAATAAAATATCACAATACAATGTACATAGTTAATTTAATTATAACTACAAACATTAAAAAGCCAAAACACAATAATAATCAAATAAATCATGAAAATCTAAGCCATCACTGCATGGTTACATGTACAGATCATAATTTTTGTTTCCAACATATATTATGGCAGAAATACAACATCTTATAGTGACTCTACCATGTATCATTTATGGACTAACGAGACTCTACCATATATCATTAATGGACGAATGAGACTCTACCATATATCATTAATGGACTAATGAGACTCTACAATGTATCATTAATGGACCAACGAGACTCTACCATATATCATTAATGGTCTAATGTGACTCATTAATGGACTAACGTTTTTCTGAAGTTTATAATTTCTTCTTTTTTCAAGTTATTTAGATACTGGTAGTGGCAATGAAGCCAGATGATACTTTTGAGTTTTAATGTACATGTTTATGCTATAAAGATTTGAATAAAAATACTAGGCCATATACAAACACGATATGTTTACCATAAATATATGATATATTTCTTTTGAGAATAAGTCGGGTTCTTTGTTTTTTTAACACTTGTATGATTTTAAATTGTATAAAAGAGATAAATTTAAGTTCATTATTTCAGATTTTTTTCAGTCGGCACTAAAGAAGGCAACAATAGCAATGTTAACATTTATCTGTTTTCCTTCCTTCATTTCTCTGACATTATTTACTTTTATTTTTATAATTGAAAGTTGTGTGAGGGAGGTTCTAAAGAAAACAAAGACAAAATGAAATAAAAAAAATATGAAAAAAGACGAAGCATACTATGTGACTTTGTCACACTTTTTATATATCAATACTAGTATGTTTATCTAAGATATGATAATTGCTTCGTGGTATATTGGTTACCGTCCTCTCCCGGATTTGTATATTACACAAAAAGATGGGTTTTACTTGCACCCGCAAGTGATAAAGATTATCAGTTACTTGCCTATGATCGGTGGTTCTCTACGGGTACTCTGGCTTCTTCAACCACTAAAACTGGTCGACCTGATATAGCTGAAAAATTGCTGAAAGTGGCATTAAGCACTAAAAATCAAATCAAATCAATAATTTAAGGAACTGAGAACGCATAGCGTCAATAGATTAATACATGCTATTTTATAATCATTATTGTTCCAATGTTTTTAGCAATGATGCCTTGTGTTTTTAATATTGGGGAAAGCCCTGTTTTTTATTCTCATTGTGGTCAGTTCATAGTTTACCTGCAATCATCCTGCAAGATTAAACTTACATTCTAACACTCTAATGAATGGATACTGAAGTTAGGAAATTAAATAAGTATATGTATTTGTAAATTGTAAAATCATGGGAAATTGGAAAAAACAACCTTAATATAATGACAATCTATCAAAATAATCATTATTCAGTTCTCAAAAACGGAACATGTGAATTACATTTTGCATCTGTATAATAAATATCAAGTTATCTTATTTGTCATGTTTTAAAAAATATCTGTTTGCTAGATGAGTAGTTAACCCAAAATGAAGTGCTATTATTCGATGGTCAAATATCTATGGACATTTGATTTTTTGTTTTACATTTAAAATAATGTCAACACATCAAAAATGTTTTCCTATGATGCATAATAATTTTGCTAAAAAAAAATTAAAAAAAAATAATAATCGTAGATTCGAACTCACGATCTTGGTAGTGTCAGTCTGAGGCGTTAACCATTACGCCACCACAAGTTCATTATTAAACTGGTAAAATTAAGGTATATATAAATCAACTTTTCTTTAGTACAGTTTGGGATTCACCTGGTTAGTAAGATTATCTTAGAAATTAATTCATTGAACATGCAAAGGAGAGATCGGTACTCTCTATTTTTAGAAGTCCCCTTACTTTTACTTTTCATTATTTTGACAAATATAAATTATTTAGCTCTTTCGCCAAGTGAATTCCGAATAATTTTGATTTTTCTTTTTGGTTGCCTGTTTTGTTTTGCTTTTTTTAGTTCTTTTTGTGAATTATGGGGATAAAATTAAAGTATAGTAACACCTGAAATTCTACTGAGGGTTACAAAAAAAACCGTCGATGCACAATCAGGTCTGCAGTAAATCACCTCCAAAATTTAGCTTTTTCCTAAAAATTGTTCAAATGACAAATTTACATTACTCCCGTAGTACAACAACTATGATAACCAACTTTATTTTAGATGAGATTAAAGGGTTAATTTCTATTTCTGTCTATTACGGAGGAAAATGGTCACTAAAAAATGGCTGCTCACGCGAAATCGACCTCAAAATAATTTTTTGTTTACCGTCGTTCATACCCTCCCCACTCGGGTACCAACGAAAAAAATTAATGAGATACGTGTTTATGTATAATAAACATCATACTAAAATATTTTGTTGGTACCTGCTTGGGGAGATATTGAAAATTGACATTAAACACACATTTCTCGTTAGATTTCATATATTTTCACGAAACCATAGACTTTTCATTGACTAGTGTGACGTCATCGCACGTGCAAATAATGAAAATTATTACCAAAATATTAGATGGGTTAAAGGTCTTATAAAATCAACAAACAATGAAAGCTATACGTTTCATTTATAATTTGCATATTTTTTAGGCCCATTTCTGCCCTTATCATACCTACTCCTTTGTGAGTTTGAATCCCGAACATGACAATAAATACTCGATACAACATTAGGTGATAAATTTATCAGCGACTTAAGACAGGCCGGTGGCTTACTACGGGGACTCCGGTTTCCTCCACCAATAATGCTGACCGCCATGATATAACTAAAATATTGATGGACGTGGCATTAAACACCATGACCCTAACCTTATTCAAAAGGACTTTGAAAATGCAGAAGAAATTCATTTTCATGGTTCAATATTTTGTCTTTTGCTTTTTTTTTCTTCAAACTAGTCCTATACAGGTGACGTGTTACTCCGACAGTGTGGTATTTTTTGCATTTTGTTTATTTTTCTTCTATTTATTCTAATATTCAAAACAGAAAATCAGGTTTATTACAATACCACAAGAGAAGTCCAACCTTATCTATTACAACGTCTTAGATCGAGGACATTTTAATAGTACATAGTGATGGATATGTTTAGACTGAAACTATTTTAAATTACCTTTTCATTTGATATGATATGTTTGTGATTTAAACATCGCGTGATACGATCGAAACTGAGGACCTACTTATATATAAATCTGATATCTACGTCTTTGTTGAAATGACCTTCAAATATTTTGCAAATAAAAAATATATCATTTTAGAGATCTGCTATCATATTGCATACCTTCTTGGGTATTTAAAATATAGTATTCACCTTACAATGAAGCTTTGTAAAACAACATAGTTGCGCTACGTTGGTCGAAAATAAACTCTTATTTCTGTTCTTTTTTGACGGATATTTTAATGTTGCTACAATAAAAGTATTTTATACAAATTCCACGATTGTATAGATGCAGAAAATGTGATAACTCTGTCAATATTGTAATATTAACTTCAATTCATAAATTGTATTTTAATACAAGCTGTTAAGGTTTGTGAAGCAACTACTATTTAATGTGCATACGTAACATTTACCACCATTACATACAGGGATATATCGTTAGGGTTATGATTGTGGTGTTTAACGTAACATTTACCACCATTACATACAGGGATATATCATTAGGGTTATGATTGTGGTGTTTAACGTAACATTTACCACCATTGCATACAGGGATATATCGTTAAGGTTGTGATTGTGGTGTTTAACGCCACTTTCAACAATATTTCAGCTTTATCATGGCTGTCAGTTTTATTGGTAGAGGAAACCAAGGTACCCGGATAAAACCACAGACCTGTCGCAAATCACTGACAAACTTAATCACATAAAGTTGTATCAAGTACACCTCGCCATTAGCGGGATTCGAGCTCACAAGTTAGGTGATGATCAGTGGCGGTTTCAAGGGGGGCATTGGGGGCTTCAGTCCCCCCTTCGAAAAAGTCGAGCACATATATTAACATACGCTTCTCAGGCTATTTAACGTCACGGTATGACTTTAAATCGAATGGTTTTCGATCTGTGTGATGAAAGTAAAATCACATTCAAATTAATTTCTTTCTATTGATTTAATCTTCAAAGAGGTAATTAAGTAATTATGCTAATCAAATTTTTAAGTTTATTTGAAGCTTTTATGAATGTATTGTCAAAATACCAATTAATTAGGTATCAAAACCGTTATATAAACGTGTCTAGTGTCATAATTTCATATAGGTATAACCACCAATACATGTAAATTGAGGTTCTTTGAAGGGAATTATTTTTTAATAACACTTACTTTTACAAGTAAAATTTTCGGCAATTGTTGCTGTATTTAACAAAAAAATACATGAGTTTCCGTTTTGAAAATATATGAATACGGCATATTTTAAACTCTAAATGAAAATATGAATACATTATAACATAATTAAAATGGATTTAGACTTACATTAGATTTTGTCCTGCTATCGCTCAGACTCTTGAGCACTTTGCAATTTCGTAATTTCATGTTTAATATTGTATATTTACCTCTGAGTGTTGTTTAATAAAATATTGAAAACAAATCTTGAAACAAAACCAGGGCCGGATCTAGG
>MJUT01025478.1:46294-75179 GCA_002080005.1 Gigantidas platifrons
CCCCGCCTAAAATTGTAAAAAATATCAAATTTTTGTGTAAAGTCGTGAATTTTCACACGAAATACCCCGACAATTTTCGCGATACTTTTAAGTTCGCCCCCTAACTTGAAATCATCGATCCGCCCCTAAAAACTGCCAAAGCACACATACATCAGACCAAGAGCAGCTGATGAAAAGCCTTGAGACTTAAAAAGCGTAACTTTAGTTCAAAGTTCCCTAGACTGCAGAGCAAATGTTGAACAATTCAACCACCAGTGTTTTGAGAGGAGTGTTAAAATATCTGTACCACTAGACATAGAGGTTAAAAAACCTAGAATATGCCAGAGACACAAAATGAGAGATATTTTTGAAGCAGAGGGTCCATCTATTATTGAAAATATTGCTCCATAACTGAGTCCCCCCTCCCCGTCAACAGAGTCTCTGGATCCGCCCCTGATGATTGACACTGATTGCATAGGTAATTGTAAATCAACTGCCATACGATCACGACCACGCCCTATTGTGCTAGAAATAAAATTAAAACTACATGTTCATTGCATCTTTTTAAAATTTATATTACGATACATTAACAACTGTGCCCACGATTTTCAGTCAAAAGTACTGTAAACATCAACAAAAATAACATTATATAGAAATATAATCATTGTAGTGTGTCGTTTATCATTATTTGTCCTTTGGTCCTTTTTTGTATTGTCGGACCTTCGATTTACGACCTCTGGTGACCTCTTTGATATCTTCAAACTATTCTTATATTTATCGTTCTTACTTGTCAAAAATCAATATTACATTAATTAAATTAGTCCTTGTGTAGGAAAATAAAATATTACAAATTCTTACTTATATCATTATTATGTATGTTAGAGACGAGCTGCATCGTAAATGAAGCGATAAGTTATATTTAAAGTTTTATGAGGCACACCTAATCATGCGGTATGAACTGTTATAATATCGCCGGCAACAAGTTATACTGTTTACCTGTTTTGCTGATCAATGCCCCCACAGTGTTGTTTATGCGTGACAGCTAAGTTTAAAGCGCATGCGTAGTATTAAATGGGGATCGTCGTTGATCTACAACTACATGTACAATTAGTACCTATGACCACTAAATGTGTGAGCTTGAATCCCGAACATTGAAAAAGTACTAGATGCAACATAAAGTGATAAATTTGTCAGCGACTTAAGACAGATGGGTATTTAGTCCGGTTTTTCCCACCAATAAAATTGACCGCCACGTTATAGCTGAAATATTGATGGAAATGGCGTGAAACACCACAACCCTAACCCTATTGAAATAGTCTATGAAAATGAAGAAGAAATTCAGTTTCATGGTACTATATGTTATTGTATTTTATTTCTTCTTCAAAATAGTCCTGCACAGTTAACTGAAAATATAAATAGGTTAAGTATTACTCCGATGGCATGGTAATTTTGACATTTTGTTTATTTTTCTTCGATTTATTCTAATATTCAGAACAGAAAAGTAGAGTTATCTTAATGATACAAGATAAGCCAAGCCTTGTGCTTATTAAAACGTTTTAGATGGAGGATTTAAGGGACATTTATACTATATTGTAATGTACAAGATTTAACTGACATTAAATTAAAATTACTTGTTTCGGTGTAGACCCATACAGCTAGCTTAACCCATGTGTTATTGAAGTGCCTGTAACAAGCCATGAAAGAGAACGGTCATGTATTTGTCTCTTAGGAGTATCGATTTTGCTTCTTTCAGCGATTTTGATACTTGTTTTTGGAATTGTTTCGACTGTGTAGTATTTTGTTGTTGTATTTTTCTTCTTTTTATTCTGATATTCAGAACAGAACAGGAGATTTATTTTAATGATACAAGATAAGCCACACCTTTTCTTTTTTAGAACGTTCCAGATCTGGGACATTTGTATACTACATACTACAACCTATACATAAAACATGCTTTACTACAGCCAGTACCCCACCAACTTTTATTACAACCTATATATAAATCATGGCTTACTACAGCCAGCACCCCACCAACCTTTATAACAACCTATATATAAAGCATGGCTTACTACAGCCAGTACCCCACCAAACTGTATAGCAACCAATATATAAAGCATGGCTTACTACAGCCAGCACCCCACCAACCTTTATTGCAGCCTATATATAAAACATGGTTTACTACAGCCAGTACCCCACCAAACTGTATAGCAACCTATATATAAAACATGGTTTACTACATTCAGCACCCTACCAACCTTTATAACAACCTATATATATATAAAACATGGCTTACTACAGCCAGCACCCCACTAAACTTTTTAGCAACCTATATATAAAACATGGTTTACTACAGCCAGTACCCCATCAACCTGTATTGCAACCTATATATAAAACATGGCTTACTACAGCCAGTACCTCACCAACCTTTATAGCAACTTATATATTAAACATGGTTTACTCCAGCCAGTACCCTCCACCCTTTATTACAACTCATATATAAAACATGGTTTACTACAACCAGCACCCCACCAACCTTTTTAGCAACCTATATATGAAACATGGTTTACTATAGCCAGTACCCCACCAACCTTTATTACAACCTATATATAAAACATGGCTTACTACAGCCAGTACCTCACCAAACTTTATAACAACTTATATATAAAACACGGTTTACTACAGCCAGTACCACACCAACCTTTATAGCAACTTATATATATACATGGTTTACTACAATCAGTACACCACCAACCTTTATTGAAATACAATATTGCACCATAGTAGAGTGAGTGCTGTTTAGCACCAAATGTGCAAATGTTGTTAGCTATAGAATGGCGGGAACACATGACATTCGATGAGACGATAAAGGTAACCACTGTGCACTAGACCAACACGCTTAGTTAGATATCATAATCCTAGCTCACTAAAACAACATTCGCGGATAGACAGACATGTCGATTTACTTGGGGGCCCCGGGTGGTTCAATGAGTTAGGTCGTTGGATCTAACAACTCATACAATCATATCACCAATACGGCGTGGGTTCGCGCCCGGCTTTGTAAATTGCCAAAAAGTGTGCATTCTACTCGCAGCCGCAAGTGATAAAGTTTACCAGTTGCTTGCCAGGTTCTCTCCAGGTACTCCGGGTTCATCCACCACTAAAACTTGTCGCCATTATATAGCTGAAATATTGTTGAAAGTGGCGTTAAAACACCAACAATCAAATCAAAACTATATATTTGGATACACTATCCTGATTCCGACCAAACCAGTTGCATACTTTGCTTGTTTTACTTAACGCTGCGTGTTTAACAGAGAACCAACAAACAACAACTTTATAATCTTTGGTTTGACTCGACCGGGGCTCGAACCTACGATTCACTGCACTCAAGGCGAACATGCTAACCTATATGTGTTTTGTTGAAATGATTACTTACCTGTAACATACGTAAAACTATCACGACTTATTTATTATATCATCGTTGACAAAAAACGCCTTACAACAGCTTCCTTATGACTATCAAATAAATAACGCATGCATACGAATTAAACGTTGTTTATTATCAGAATGGTCTGAATCAATCTCTATGTTATGGCTTGGTGTATTGTGTTTAACGCCACTTTCAACAATATTTCATATATATCGTGGCATTCAGTTTTATTTGCGGAGGAAACAGGATGGCTCGGAGAAAACTATCAACCTGTCGCAAGTCACTGGCAAACTTTATTACATAATGTTGTATCGAGTACACCTCGCCATGAACGGGGTTCGAACTCACAACTTTACTGAGTGCACAGGTATTGTAAATCCAACAACGATGCGATTAAGACCACGACGGTCCCTTGGTAGATTGAAGAGATGATCTGGAGTACGTCAGTGAGTAATTATTGAGTTTGTATATGATCGATTGAAGAGAAGATCTCATCTCTGGAGTATATCATTCTGACAATTGCTTTTAAGAATGCATATGCCATATATTAAGAATGCTACTTCGTGGTTTGTATTAGGATACCGAAAATGATATCTGTTATAGGAATTATATATTGTGTGAAAGTATGCATTTACTACAACATAGATTTATTAACACAACTGTCTATAAATGAAAGAAGACTTTCAAGATACCAATGGGGTAATCAGAATCCGTATATCGAAGAAGGACAGACAAAGCAGTGGGCAAAAGGAAAAGTACAAAAGGAGAAACAACGATCTACAAAACATACACATATAACTACAGATCGAGTAACACCAACCCCACTAAACCCGCTGATAAGCCGTGAATAAAGACTGGACCGGGAGGTGTTTATGACAAGTGGAACATTTCCGTGGTCATTGTGACGCATATATTCCATAACGGTCAACCAAGTCATGGTGGCGACAGTAAAACTTTCGAAATGATGACTTCAACTTAACCAAGAGAACCATTTGGTTCAGTAGCATCCTTGTTAGCAGCAACCCTCTATCAAGGAAATCCTGATAGGAACCACAAGCTCTGGATTAGCATATCAACTCAGAGATATATACTCCAAATGCAGGTGAAACTTGAGCATTTTGAAGATGGCATATACCTTGCTGCTTTAAGGTGAACTAATTAACTATATAATACCATAATACCATAATATATTTCTATTTCCAATACCGCTACATTAATGTGTTCAGTCCGTTGATTATAAATAATAAGATGCTGTCCTAAGTGGTTACAATTTACATTCCCAAGTACTGAAGGAAGGTCTGGCCCTTCGTCATGGTAGCAAAGGTAGTCATCAGCTGTAGTTGTGCTTGAGTTGCTTATGTACTACGAATAACCTGCTAGTCGATAGGGGGCTACAATATACATTATAGACAATAACAGCTTAGATATCAATATTAGTGCGCACGACGCCTTTCTGGAATAACCTTTATTAGGTGCGCTCAAGATCTAAATATTGCAAAGCCAAATAAATTAACGTTTTGCCAGCAATAAAACCAAAGTGTTTGAACATGATGCAAATGACTCATCTCGATACTAGGGTTTTGAAAACTATTTCTTTCTCAGGGTAATATTTACTCATTCGTTTCGACAGTTCATTCCCGGTTTTTAGTGGGGTTCGTATTACGCGATCTTTAATTTTATGTCCATGTTATGTAAATCTTTTTTTGTCTTTTTGTACTTTTTCTTTTGGCAATCGTGTTGTCTGTTCTTCTTCGATATACGGATTCTTATTTTCCTTTTGGTGTCTTCAAACTCGTTTTATATCTTAATACTGGAATGTAACTATAACATTCTTCTACACAAATATAACTTAATCAGACTTGACGATATTTTATTTAATTTTATCAAATTAAAACATTAAAAAAAAGAAAAAAAAAGAGAAATAAACTTACTAGAGCCCCGGTAATAAATCTTGACAGTAGTGATATATACAGTATCAATAGGAAACGTCAACATCCACCACGCTACATACTTTATTGGTCTATAAAGTGTGGTACCACATGATTCACTATTAAAGTCAAAAATAGGTCCACATTTAATGCCTAAACCTGCCGTCAAAAATGCAAAGACATAGGAAGCACAGACACAAACAAGAATGTAGGGGGTTTTATGGTGCTTAACGCCATTTTCAGCAATATTTCGGCTATATCGTGGTGGTTAGTTTTATTGGTGGAGGAAAGCGAGTTACCCGGAGAAAACCACCGACCTGCCACCAATAACTTACACACTTTATCACATAATGTGCACCTACCTATGAGCGAAAATCGAAGTCATGATTTTATTGGTGATAGGAACTGATTGCACTGATAGTTGTAAATGCAACTACCATTTCATCACGACCACGACGGCTTCAAACAACAATGTATCATTCTTACAACGGTTAAGACAGGACAAACAGTTATTTCTTTTTTCTCGAACTGTTAATGTATTATAATAGTTCTTTTGATATTATAGTTCCATTATTTGGTTAGAACATAATAAAGTTTGGTAATACGGCTGTGGAAATCAGAACCAATGAAGTACAGACAATGCAAAGGCCAAAAGAGAAAAACAAATATTCTAAAAAAAAATAACTGGATAATGAGCATCATGAACTCACCAAACAATTAAGGGCGAACTCATGTGCTCCTAAGTTCTAATTATTTTCTGTTCCACTAGTGAGACCCGTCGTTTTACTCTTGATGCAAACCCGGAAACAAATCACGAATGAGAAAAGGATTTTTATTACGAAAAACCAACCATGCAATTGGTTATTTGTGATCCATTTATTCCGCAACAGCTAAGTCATGGTGTCGACTAGAAATGTTTAGTTTATAGCTTCCTTGTAAATAGCAATTACAAATTGTTCAGCTATATCATGGACAGAACAAGTTAATTTTAAATGAAGTGATGCCCGCTTTGTACTAGACCAACACGTTTCCTTTGATTTTTATAGTACTAGCTCACTTAAATAATAGTTCGCGGATAGACATACATGTTGCCCCACTCGGATACATTATCCTAATTCTAAGCCAACCAGTATGTGCTCTTTCTCCTTAATACTGCGTGCTTAGCGGAGAAACAACAAATACC
Source organism: Gigantidas platifrons (assembly GCA_002080005.1). NCBI lineage: Eukaryota > Metazoa > Mollusca > Bivalvia > Mytilida > Modiolidae > Gigantidas > Gigantidas platifrons. Next base: position 52,815 of record MJUT01025478.1, read on the forward strand.
AATTTTAATAGTGTAAAATGTGTATGTTTACACTGTATGTATATATATATATATATATATATATATATATATACTTACCATGTGATCTTACAACAAGAAACAATGAAACCATGACAATGAACAATTTCATGTCATATCTGCAAAATATAAACAAAACATTGACAATATAATCTATATACAATGAAGACGAATTTGAAATAGCAATAAATGCAAAAAACATACATGTCGTCACAGGGCCGTCATGTCTCTGACCGTATGGTAGTTAGACTTACAACAACCTATGTAATCACTACTGATGTTGTGAGTTTTAATCTTGATCAGGGCGAGGTGTACAACATTATATGATAAAACTTGTCAGTAACTTGCGATAGGTCGGTGGTTTTCTCCGGTTTCTTCCACCAATAAAAATGACCGCCACAATATAACTGAAATATTGTTGATAGTGGCGTTAAACTCCATTAAGCAAACAAAATTACATGTCGTCACAATACTGTTGATAACAATTAAGGTAAAATTAAAAGGTGACATTCAGTTAGGATTCCATACCTATTATATGCACGCGTAGCTTATAAATATGTGTGTTTTAAAATGGGAAAGAAAAACAAATATCTCTAACTGATATCCTTCCTAGGATGACACAAAATAAAAGATTTCATGCTCATTTTCAATGAGGTCCTTTAAGTGCCACTTAAAATAAATGAATAATTGAATTTCCTGGTGATATATCTGATTCAGATGATGTTTAGTTGTCTGTAACACAAGTGTATATAAATTAATTATATAGATGTCCCTAAGTGTGTATCACTTTAATTAAATGAATAATAAGAGTTAGTTTCCTGACGAACTGCATCGGTGTCGTAATGGTTAGAGTGCTCGCAGCGAGTGTGGTAGATCACGGGTTCGAACCCCGGTCGGATCAAATCAAAGACTATGAAATTGGTATTTGTTGCATCTCCACTAAGCACGCATCATTAAGGAGGATGAGCGAGGACCGGTTGGCTCTAAATAAGAATAATGTGTCCGAGTGGAGCAATGTGTCTACCCGCAGACTGTTATTTCAGTGAGCTAGCACTATAAAGATCCAACTAAGCAGGTTGGTCTAGAACAAAGTGGACCTCATCATTATTTCATTGATAATTACCTTGTTCTCGCCATGATATAGCTGAAGAATTGCTGAATTGGCGTTAAAGAACAATCACTCACTCACTAGTTTCTGACGATATATTAATCATATCTTCATTGTCTTGTGGGGAGTGTGACACATCCTTTCCATATTTGCTATGCATTTGTTTTATTATTGAACTTGTTCTAGTCCTAGATATAGCTGAAATATTGCTTGTCTGTTCTTCTTTGATATAATGCTTCTGATTACCCCTCTGGTATCTTCAAACTGTTCTTGTAAATAAATTAAATAAATTGTTGACATTGTAAAATGTCGGCAGAGCATCAGCAACATCTACACTGTCAGTTAAGACATGCTTAAGTAATTAATTGAAATTACACGGAATACATTCCAGTCCTTCCACATTATTTAATAGATAGCTATGAGTAAATCTACTATGTACGATACGACATCTTGTCAAGAATATTCGTTCCTACAAATTTTGACCGTAGGAACAAGGAGGATTGCCAAATAGGGAATACATTTCGTGCAATTTGTTATAAATACGATGGTACCAACTGTCCTGCAGGCATTTTAAAATATAAAAAAGGCTTATATGGAATAGAATAATTGGACATAGACCAAATGCGTCCTCGGCTTCCTATATTACTAGGAATCCATGTGAAAATAACATGCTTACAAGGCTTTTATAAATTTCAACTATTTTTAAAACGAAAGGAGTTTGCTGATATGCTTCACACTCTTCGTGAACATCGTGCTCCAGTGCTTATCAAATATTGGAAACTGCCTACAATCGTCATACCAATAGGTGTGATGCAAACCCATGTCGGATACAACTCACTTCACTGCATCCTTACAATAACACCTCCAAGAGGATTGATTGTGGGTTTGTATAGAGGAACCAAATGCAGAGTGAAGCTAGTTATGGCTTACCTGGTCAGCATCCTTGCGTAGCCCTACTTGTAACACATCTACCTGATACTCAGACATCACGAGTCGCTACAATCCTATATCTGATCACTACCCGGAAGATAATCGACATCAGCATCGACAAAGTGTTCTCCCTCCTCAACGATTGGAGCTTGACTATTTACCTTCAAGTCTAATTCACGAGGTGAAGCATTCAGAAATTCAACACTGAAGCTGACATGTTTCTTTCGCCTTCCTATACCAACAGAGGAGACACGAATAACAGAACCGATGTCAGCATCATATACATCATGAACTCGGATACTCAAATCCACACTACAGTTTATCTGTTGGTTAAACACGAACATTATAATATGTTCACAATGTGATATTAGTTTATTAAATATCTGTTCAAGTAATTCCAAAAACCAATTGTGTGTGGATAGTCTGTAACACGTACACCTACTCACTATTGTTGGTTTGTTTTTAGCTCACCTGGCCAAAGGCCATGTGAGGTTTTGCCATTACTTGGCATCCAGCGTCCGACGTCCGTCGTCGTCGTCCGTCGTACGTCGTAAACTTTCACATTTAAATCTTCTCCTCTGAAACCGCTGAACCAAATTAAACCAAACCTGACAGGGATGGTCTCTGGGTGGGTTCCTTTCAAAATTGTGTCCGACAGCCCCGCCCTCCATTCAAGATGGCTGCTGTTACTGAAAATAGAAATTTCTTCAATTGTCCATTGGTGCTTTACTATAAATCAAAATGAGCTCATATTTCAACTGCAGCTACACGACAATGAGTAGTAGTTTAAAATATAATCCGGATTTTTCTGTGAAATTTTTCTATCAGCCGATTTATACCGATTATGCAAATTAGGCATATTTTGATAAAAGATCACATTTAAATTTTCTTCTCTGAAACCGCTCAACCAAATCAAACTAAATTTAATTGGGATAGTCCTAGGGTAGTCCCATGTTATTATTGTGTCCTAAACTCCGCCCTCTATTCAAGATGGCTGATGTTACTAAGAATAGAAATTTCCTCAATTGTCCATTGGTGCTTTATTTTAAATCAAAATGAGCTCATATTTTAACTGCAGCTACATGACAATTAGTAGTTTAACATATAGTTCGGGTTTTTCTGTGAATGTTTTTCTTTCAGCCGATTCTTTCAACTGGTCTTTTTTTTGGCTCTTTTTGACTTTTTTCTCATCTCAGAATCATAAGAACTGCAGGTAGATCTGAAGGAAAAAAACTTTAGCAAAATCAGACTCGAAATAAAATACATGGGCGTTGACCAGTTTGGAATGATAAATTACAACAACTTTGCTGAAACACATAAGAGAAGACTTTTCCAAAGGAATCAAACTGCATAAAAACAAAATACAGAAAACAAAGTGCATACAACAAAAGTCTTAAAATAAAAATAGATGTTGGTCAGTTTTAACTCCCCATGACCCTTTCTATCTCGGAAAAAAAATTTGGATGGTGTCTAGACATGCATTGAATTAGCAAATGAGCAGGAGTGGACCAAAAAGTGGGGGACTAGTTTTAAGGATGGACCAGAAAAAGTGGCCATGTCTAAAAACTGATAAGCAAAAAAAAAAGTAAATGATATTTAAAAAAATGTCATTCAAATGCATGCTTCTATACTAAAAGTCCAGCTTTTTAAATGTTTGTTAAGAAAAAAAGGGGGGAGGAGCATGTGCCCCTTGTCACCGGCTCATATGTCTCTGATAAGAAAAGATAGTTGAACGAACATAAACATTTTTCATTTTTATACAATGTTTGCATTTATTATTTCGTTTGCTAAGATAATAAAACAAACACTTTCTCACCATGATGTGCTCGCATGGAACAAGGAATTGTATTAATTTTTCCTTATTTTTGTTAGTGTTAATTATTTCTATAAGTACCCATTTGTTTATTCATCTTACTACCCAAAAGAAGAAAAAAAAATGAAATTTTACAAAACATCTATAGATACATTGTGAAAAATATAAAGAAAAGAAGATTTTTTTTTACATAGTATGAGAAGAGAATATTATGCCACATGTACTCAGGGACAGAATATCTCCTCCTTTTTTTCAACACTACGAAAAAAAATATATCGTATACTTAAGCTATTATTTACAGCTTAAGCATTGGTTAATTTGATATGCATGCATATCATCACAAAATGACAAAAAAAAAACATCGTCGATTTAGTTTTACATTGCATTTGTATGACAGTGGTTCGGTGTACAACGGTTTTGAAATATTTTCCGTCAGTCTGATCCTACAAAATATTTGATTACTACCAACATCTGCCGAAAATTGTTTAGAATAGTAAGACACAATGAATTTTATTTATTTAACTATTTATTATGCCGTTCATCCTATATGTATATCTGCTATTAATTATTATACTTAGTCTTTCTAAAATAAATGCAATAAAATTATTATCTAGCTTGTTCTTGAAACTTTAAAAGGTAATAACATTACACAAGAAGGAATATACTATCTGTATAATTTTGTCACAGATAATTTTAAAGAGTATGATTTAGATACTGAATACTGCCTTAATATATATAAATAGTTTGTATATGAAAGCAGAGACATGTCTAATTGAAGCGGTGCCTATAACATTCTTTTAAAATTATAAACTATTTTGTTCACTTGGAGCTAGCATAATATTGGCCGAAATACACATACTTAAACATGTCTTATGTATGGGCACACTGGGCAGTTGCCCGGTGGTCCTACGAGCAAATGAACCCCATACTAATCTATGTGTACGGCATGATTTGTAATGTTTAAACACTGATTTTGTTGGACGTACCAATACAATAAATATATGTTTAATTTTATCGACCATCTGCAATGTTATTTCTGTGTTTGCATAGATAGGGGCATCCGTGCACTGCTTTGACCGGGGCCTATATTGCTGATAAGACGGTCATAGTCGTACGTCATTCATCATTTACACTTCATGAACATGTATCGGCTGTACATAGCATGGTCTTGGACAATATTGATTATGTATGTTGGTTGCATTAATTGATATTTTCGTAATAAAACTCTTGTCTTATGACTTAAAAGACCATACCTTCATTTTACAGACAGTGGCGTCTACTTTTACATATAATGGTTGATACCATCGGCGTACTAGTACTAGTTAGCCTTCAATATTCGCACTTTCCCTAGTCCAACAATAACAAAATCCATACTTTTTTCCTCGTAATTTCCTATTCTACTTCATGTAACTTTCCTGTGGATGTCATAGGGGATTTTAGTACTGAAGTTAAACAATAACGTTAAACCTCCATTATGTATGTTTATATATTAAAGCTATTGCACAATGGACGAAAGATTGATTTAATTATCAGATTACAAAGTTTAAATGCAGTTAAAAAGACATATCTTTAAGATAATTTAGAAAATGAAAATCGTTATTCATACAATATAAACCTGTTGTTTTTTATGTCCGTGTATCACTCGTTGTTTGTCCTTGTATACTTTATCTGTTTGTCATTGTGTTGTCTGTTTTTCTTCGATTTACGGATTATGATCACCTCTTTGCTATCTTCAAACTCTTCTAGTAATGCTTACTTTAGAAACAGCATTAAATAGCTTTACTAATTTACATTTTGGACAAATCTAACAAGACAGTTTGTAAAACGTGAGCTGGATCTGCAAATGTATCTTTGAATTTATATCAACACGAACAACAAAAAATACTACACGGAGTGCATAGTGTGATGTAGAATGTTTATACATCCAAATCTGCATATCGTCGGTAACCAACGGCTTAGTACATGCCTATATCCTCTACTCATAACCCGTGTGTCGCTTGATGAAAATATCGTCGTACTCGTAAATAGTGTACCTCAAAACTGATTGGTGCCGTGACGTTTTGATCAAGGGAGTTTTATGGAATTGATACCGTATTTGTATAATAAACAAAAGCATTCTATTATGTTATTGTGTTTTTTGCGACGTATCGACCAACCGTGAGATGTGAGTAACGCATAGAGCTGAATATAATTAATTCAATTGACCCAACGATGATGAGTGAAGAGTACCGAATCATGATCATCGTGGGCTTCCGATGACTTTAATATGTGAAAACATGACTACGATAAACAAAAAAATCAGAAATGTAAACTATATTAGAAAAATCGACAATGTAGAGTTAAATTAAGAGAGGAAACACACTGTCAACAATTTAGATCAACTTAATATGAAAACGTGACAGCAAGATCTATGTATTGTAGGCTTGTTTCAATCCATTGTAGTCTGTCACGTTAGCCTTGTTTTTACCTAGGCATATGTATATGTAGATCTTGTTGATATGCTATTCACTTGGAATTTAGAAGCATTTAAATCAATTATTCTTTTTGTTTGTATGCAACTTATATAAAGTAGCAAAGAGGTCAGGTTATATTATCGATCGTATATCTAACTTAGGTACTTGTGACGAGCACATACTTGAGCAAGCTGTACGCCTTGCCACAAGGAAGTTTAACCAGACTAAAAGGACATTTTTGTGGTGAGAATATTTCTTTTTTTATGTAGAATGATATGATTCAATTATTATGTTTTACATTTACATATAGATTTATGTCCCCTTAATACGATGTGTTGAACAATCAGATCGGATAAATTCACTTTTTATTTTCAGAAAGGCATATATACACCATTGAGGCTTATTTAGTATTTAATTTTGTCAATATATTGTTATATGTTTTATTAATTTTTATGCTTTTCCTAATCGACTGTTATTCGTATTTATAATATGAGAATGCAGGATAAAACTGTACAGTTGTAATGTCTTTAATTTGGATTTCCCAATGCTGCCCTTTTTCTTGTATTTTATTTCAACAATATTTCATGGTAAATTATTTTTTTTTATTTTCAGAAAAGCATATATATACCATTGAGGCTTATCTAATATTAAATGTTAGATAAACATATTTCATTTGCTGTTTATATTGTTGTATGTTTTATTAATTTATCCAAGTTATGAAAAGTATGCTAACCTTTTGTAATAAAGCCGTTGATTACAAAAACAAATAATGTATGTGTTCACTGTGCTCAATCTTTAATTTTCAGTGTAGTGTTTTGTAGATCAGTATGTGTCCTTTTATCGATTCAAGGTCACCCTTGAATGCCGAAAGGCATTGTCAGCTTTTGCCATCACTTGACGTCCATTGTCTGTTAACTGTAAACAGTTTAATCTTCTCTAAAACCGCTTTGCCAAATGATCCGCAACTGGGTAGGAAGCATCTATGGGGTGTCTTCTATAAAGATGATCAATTTCGTCCCAAGGACTGTTTTTAGTGGTGCAAGCACTCATTTTGTAAAAGTACGTTCTACCCGTGTTACATGTCCTACTAATCGTGTCGCCAAGAATCAGTGGAGTATCCAGTAAGTATGTCGGCACTCTTGACAAATCGAGTTAAGAGGGGAAACAAACTCACCAGAAGACCACATTAAAAAACACATTTGATGACTGGTTATTATCACGCAGACCGTACACTAATATTGAATGAAAACATTTCACGGAAAGTACTCTCGACGTGATTCATGGTTGGGGGTAATGGTATTTAGCAACACTTTCAAAAATATTTCAGTTATACCGTGGCGGCCATTTTTATTGGTGGACAAAACCGGAGAAAACCACTTATATTAATGGGCGTAGATATGCTTTTGGTTGACAATAGTGTTGTGAAAATGTGTCTGCTGAAATCACAATTAAGCTGACAAATAAAGTCATTGACTTGCATTTATTTAAATTTATTTTTATTTGCCTGGTAAAACCAATTGTTGAAAGTATATAGGCTGATATTGGGGTCTCGGATTGACATTGAAAATGTCATGTATTAATCTCTATATAAATAATCATATAATATATTTCTGCATATACTATATGTATACTTGCATAACAGCATTGAGCAATACTTATTTAGTAGTTGCATTTTGTATTTGTAGACTGACGACGCAAAATGCAGTTTCTTATAACAGCAATAGTTGCTGTGGTTTCTCTTGTCGGTGTAGTCTCATCATGTCCTAGTGTCTGTAGTTGCACTGACTATTCAGTTGGGATTTATGTTTCTTGTAACAATAGAGGACTGGACAGTATTCCAACAGATTTACCGAATAACATTTATTCATTGTAAGTCGATTACAAAAATATTATGCTGTGTTTGTTATATTTATTATTTTGAATATTTAATTCTTAAATAAGGGCCATATAGAAATAAATTCAGAAATGTATAATATACTGTCTGGCGGAAAGGGGGGGGGGCTCAGATGACTGCAGCTGGGGTCTATAATGACAAACATCTGCCCCATCTCCGATGTCGATAGCATTTTCTCAAAAATGCTTTTCAGAATTAAGTACAATATATCAATATCTTCATTTATTCCCCTCCAGTGAACCAGCAAACTTAGGTAATGAAAAGCGATAAGGTATTTTTTCCCATAATTTAGTACACAATGCTTCATTGTATTATAATATATATTTTCCATAAATAGACGTCACGTTCGAATAAACATAAATATAAATTTAACTTCCTATGTAATGTTGATTGAGCATGTTCTGTATGTAATTGGAATTTAAATTAACAGTAGTATATAATGTACATAGTAGACATATTATGGAATAATGTTTTTGTTTCTGATTGTATATGGCATTTTGCTAGATTTTAAAGACAAACACACGTAGTTTTTTGAAATATATATGATACAGTATTCCACGATTGTACCTTATTGCATGAAAGTGGGTCATGATCTGACATTAATAAATTATATGACATTGCCAAAACACGTTGCTTCTCAAAGAAGAACTGAGAACAAAGGTATCAGTATTTGGTTTTGTTAGAAACAAACATTGCTTTGTAGACAGCCATTCAAAATCATGATTTATACCTCCTTCATTGGCTTCTCATGAATAAAAATAGAACATTAGTCCATACTTGTAATTCCAGTTTCCGCCATAAAGATGATTTTCTGCCAGTGAGCAATTCTCAAATCGGTGAAAAACTACATCGCATCTATCGAAATTAGCTTGAACTCAAAGATACTACTGAAACTCTAAAGTCTGCTTCTGACCCTGACATTCACTTATAAAACGACAACGGAAGAAGATTAAGAACAAACCTCTACGACAGACACGATTACTTCACTTTTCCAACATCACAGTGATTTCTAGACATATCTCAGCTGCTGACGCAAAAACTACTCAAGCAAGGCTACGTTGCTCATAGTTTGAAGGTATCGCTTAAATAATTCTAAGGTTGTTATCACAATCCGGTTGACCGTTATGAAATATCCATATCTCAAATGACAATAGTTCTTGTACTTTTTACGTAGATGTTTTCTTTCCTCTTTGAGTACCAAGACTTTTACCGGACTGGAATCTATATATGAGTAACACTACGGGTGTCTTATCAGAAGTAGCAACTGTTACCCCTTCGTGAATTCCGTGTTTGTGATGTCCGAATAAAACGATGTTCGGTTCGTCTTTACCTCCAGCTTTTTCAAAAACTTTAAACCCTTCGTGATTTCCGTGTTGCGATGTCTGAAAAAAATGATGTTCGGAACGTCTTTATCTCCAGTTGTTCGTGTTTTATCTACGTTATCTGTGTTTTTTGTGCATTGTGGTGTCCAACACATACTGTGTTGTGTTTTTGTTTTGTGTTTTCTTCGTCTTGTGTACCCTATATTGCCAGTTGTACTGGATTGTCCGTTTTTGGTTCCCTCTTCGGTAATATCTTACGCTTATTTAAGACAAAAAGAGACGATTTCAATTTTGCCATTATAAAAACCTTCACAGTAATATACCAGCGCTCTCGCGTATGGAATTAATATTTAACAACTTATACGTTAAGCTTGTATGCAGACTTTTTACAACGTCACATATTCTGCGTTCTAACCTACTAACTCCATTTAGTATGATCTCGAGTATCAACTACGTATCATTTAATACATATTAATAAGGCGATAGTATAATAAAGACATGTGTGGATTATTCATAGGCACCTACATTACAATGACATATCAGTGATTTAGGACAACGCTTTCAGCAATCTACCACTTTGTACTATCTGTGAGTATCGTTCGGTATGATGTGATAATGACTAGTTTTCTTTTTACGTTGATGTTGTATTTCCTGTATCACTGCGAATACTTTATTGGACTTGATTATATATGAGTAAAACGGAGGGTGTCCAATAAGAAGCAGGAACTAATTACCTTCGCGAGCGTGTTACTTATGAGTACAACGGTGGGTGTCTAATGAAAAACAGGAACTGCTTACCTACGCGAGCATTAGAGTGTACGAGCGGGCTATGTATGTGATTTGAACTCTGTCAACACTCACCAATACCCAGTTGATTATTAACCATGCCTAAGAAAGCCTATATTTTGATAAAAATATAAACTAAATATATTTGTTATTTATTTATAGACGGTTAAATGAGAATAACATAAGAGTGATCGAGGGCAGCACTTTCAACAATCTGTCTAGCCTAAAATATCTGTATGTATAACTAAATCATGAGATTATATGATCTAAGTAATTATATGGGATAATGTTAAATATGTATTTGTAAATAAACATTAGGGACAAGAAATAATGGGCAAAACACACTCTAATTATAGCAAAAATGTCTCTAGCATCATCAACATGCCTATGATTTTGATTAACAAAATATTTGTTGTATTTGGTGCACGTGTTTGCTAAAATATAGCACATTGTTGTTTATGCTGTAATTTGCCTTTGTGTTTGTTTGTCTTCGTCCTGTGTCATGTGTACCCAATAGTGCCAGTGTGTCTGAGCTGTGCATTCCAGATTGCCCTTTTGGTATTGACTAACGTTAATCTACTATAAGCATTGTTTATGACATACTAGCAGCCAATAGTTTAATTAAGTATAAAGTAAATATATTTGTTGACTATTTATAGCGATTTAAATGACAATATCATACAATTAATAGCATTTGTTACAAATGTAAAACTCGATTAGAAAACCTCGAAGGGTCAAAGAAAAATAGAAAATCCAGAGACAGAGGTAATAATGTCCAGAATGTTTTTTTTTTTAATTCCATTACTTACAATACATGTATATCTATCATTTATGTTGTTTAAGGAATATTTACGCATACATTTCAAATTCCACGACAAAATAAACAAAATTTTATAATTCTAATCAAACATAAATGTACAGTGTGACAGGTTAAGATTGATGTCATTTGATATTTGAACCCGCTTTCAACCACCGTATTTTGTAAATAGCAACATTAATTAGAATGCGTTGTGTATTTTTCTGAACAGGAATATGAACACATTTTATTGAAATAACTCCAAATTACGCAGTATTTTGTTATGTGTATTGCTTAAGACAGAACATAAAGCTATAGACGTAATACAGTATAAACATAAGATATGTGTTTACTCTTGATAGGTATCTAGGGAAGAATGCCATATCAGTGATATATGACAACACTTTCAGCAATCTACCAAACTTACATTCTCTATAAGTATCATTTAGCATGATTTGTGCAAATAAACAGTCCTAATATGTCAATGGATGTCATAGGTAATGATATTCTATATAAAAGAAGTCGCTGACAAATGTTTCCTTCGAACTCTACAGATATGGCAACGATACGGAACACCAACTTAGTAGTAGCTAAATTTGCTGTGTAATGTACGTTTTTTCTTTCTTCGTGCTTAAAAAAATAAAATAAGTTAATTAACGACCAAAAATTATCAATTTTTATTTTTTCTTAACATTTTAAAGATAAATGCGTTATAGATGATAGTTTTAAACATGTTTATACATTCCCACGATGAATGACTTGTAGTGTGTAGATAAGTCGCATTTTTCCGATAAAAGAACGATATTTGAAATTATCCAGAAAATCTTTATAGTATTTCAGTATCCATATTTGATTGAAGGTACTACGTTAATATACTTTGTTCTAGTATCAATGTATGCCCTCTTTGACATCAGTTATCCATGTTTATAAACAATCACTTTGCTGAAAAAGTTGAAGCAACTGTAGTGATATATGCCCTATATGGATTCTTGTGAAGTTTTGGTATTTAATATACATAAGAAAGGTCATCATGTTCCGAGTTAAACATAATATTCTATGAGAGATGAATGACGTGTGATCAGCCAAATGATCCTCTTTCTCATAAGTAGTATTTCATTAAGAAGGATTACCAGAGCATTATGCAACTAAAAGTTGCTTCATTACAGCCCAAATCACCCACTGTTTGCGCTGCCGGTTTTACTATGGTAGCCGTGATACCCAAATTTAATTTAACGTTATGATCAATTTATCTGCTGTTTGATGTGTGTGTGTGTTTATGCACCCAATTCTAACACAATCAAAAATTAGATTAGAGTGCATGTGCATATCTATTAGAAGTAACTCCTTTGCATTTGTGTCTACGACATTACCATTATATATAGCAGCTGTAATTTCAAACAGCTTAATATTCTCAGGCAACAAAAGTGTACTCTTTGCAAGCAAACTCCATCCAATGTACATCTTACTTTGATAACAATAAGATTATAATTTGATTGCGAGGTTTTTGGTGGGTGCTTTGAGCGAGAAATAACAAAACTTTAAAACGTTCAAATATAATCAGCTAGACTGTTTCAGGACTAACACAACGTGCAAGTAGAAATTATCTTTCCTATGAAACAAGATGGGAATATTTGTCATCTAGACATAAATATCGCAAGCTGACAACATTAAACAAAATGCATAATAAGCTATGTCGTCAATATTTGGGTAATTGTCTACCTCCTACAGTATCTACTTTCAGTGATCATTAATTCAAAACATTAATTTTGTTGTTCCCTCCCCCCTCCTGGATTGTGATCCCCTGTTCAATGTCCTGGCCTGCGTATGTATAGGGATCCCAACCAGACCTAGACTAGCATCAATAATATTATCCAACTCAGAACCAAGTGAAGATACCAACTACTTGTGGGTTATATAGAATAAAAACAAAGCCCAGGTTTCGGCCAAGTAAACTAGTGTTTAGTTATTTCCACTATGAATGTATCCATTATATATATGCAAATGCAGAAATACATAGATGTGCAAAAGTGTGGTACTCCAAAAATAGTCCAAACCTGTGAACATGTAGGGTAGGGAAAATATAATTTTGAAAAGGAGATGGAGGAAGAGCAGTAGCAAAAGTACTCATTACTTTCTGTCTATGTGCCATGGACGGGTCTAGATAGGCTTTGTGAGCATCGCTAGACCGGTACCCTTGGGTTTGAGTGAGATCTGGAGAAATGCCACATTGCAGTGCCAAGGAGGCCCCTCCTCTGCGAAAACTGTGACCAGAATATTTACTATGGTCAATTCCAAGTGTCGTTAATGACCGTTTCATGCGAGTTAAGCATGATGAGTGCGTGAGGGGATACACATTGTTGTCCCGTTGAAAAATAAAAACAGGACAATACTAAGTGTCATGAGGTACTATTTTATTTCAAAAGGAGGAGTGCACCAGTTGGACAAGATGGAGAATTCTTAATCTAAGGTAGTGGAATGTCTAGTACACACCGTCCACATTGGATAGTTTTTGTTTTGTGAATTATCAAAGTGACACCTTGCGCATGAAAAAGGATATCATGCGGCCTCAACTGGAGCTTGGTGTCAAATTGGGCTCAAGATGGGCAAATGAATTAGATTTGCGAAGGAACGAGTAGAATGCCACTAAACCGGCGAAATGTAAAATAATTCTGTTAGATTTATGGTGAAAAAATGCCCTTTAAAATATGAGGTGTAATGGGAAATGTTCTACTACAAGTCATACCAAGGACCCGTTAAGCACCCAGTAATATTACATACACAAATCGCGTAGATATTGGGTCTGGAAAGTTAGCTTCTAAATGAATTAACCTATCAATGGTTAAATAATTAATAATGGATGTGCACTGTAGACGTTCAGACAAAAAGGCAATGTAATTAGCAATATTTTTAGGAGACAAAGGAACCAAACGTAACTCTAAGTTTTTACAAAAAAGTAGATATGTTTTTAAATATGTCATATGAGTCTTTTTATGAAATCAGCGAATGTATTACCGCGGAAAAGGAGGACCAGATCATCCGATTCCTTTGGGTCCCTGGTGACCTCTGTGCCTATACAAAAGAAGAGAAAGGGAATTATGAAACATGTGCGTCGGCAAGTGTGGAACAACAATGGGTTGTGGTAAACAAAATTGCATGAAAAATTCAAAACAACGAGGCTCGTGGGGCCTTGCGATATCATTTGAAAATACATAGCTAGTACCAGGCACGTGCACGGCCTTGATATGAAAATTGTAAGAGGCAGATAATCAAAAAAGTTACTGTAAAAATCACATTAAGTTTTTATTACGGAATGTACATTTATTAATAACTGCTACTGTTGTAGCATTATTACATAAAACAACAACTCTCCTATTTTGCCAGTCATTGGCCCAACGCTTTGCACCTAATATAACTACAAATGCGTCAAGCTCATTTATATGAAATTGATATAAGGAAAATCTTGACCCGAATTGACATAAAACCAATCTAAGTCATGGAGGCGATCACCCTCTTCCATACAAGTATATGTTGCGACAGATGTAATATGTTGTTGTTGCTTAAAATTAGACTTTCCATTAACAGAGGACGTACAATTGTGCCACCAATTAATGTCTGCTAAAAAGATCGCCTTGTATTCGCATTTTGTGCCAATCCTGTTTGAGGCCTGAAAAGCTATTAATTATCCTGCTAAAAAACATCCTTCCGCCATGAACCACCGCTGAGGCCCAGGTAAGCAGCTTGCCTGCCAAAGATTGAAGCTGTTTTTGTAGGTACACACGCTTTACAAGAAAATGGCACCTACCATCCACGCATCCAAACATCTAACAGTATCTCACATGAGCATTACGCATTAGGAAAATAAAAACAATATATATTGCATTTTATTCATAAATAGTATACGTTATAATAGTCCCAGTATTACTCAAACTATTTTACAAGTTTATTGCCGATATCAATCCTACACTTATTTAGTGTTTCGGCGGTTTTTGTATAATTTATATTAAAAATAAAAAATAAAAAAAATAATAAATAAGAAAATTAAAAAATGNACTAATATACCGGAAAGGACAATATAATTTAATCTATAGGAATTTAAATTTCAACATTGACAAAAAGGCCAGTAATAATTTATTAATTTGATATGTGTAATTGTATAATAGTAATAGTAAAAGTAAATTTTGTTGTTTTATTAATGAATAGACACATAATTGATTGTTGGTTGTATATTTCTGTTACTAGAATATTCTAGAAAAAAAACACTTTACGTATAAATATTTGGGGCTCATCCCTTAGGACAAATATTTATAAGAGAACATTATTAAAAAGATATGATTTATAGAAGTCTATATTTTCTTGAATTAAATATTTATTACAACCAACAATCAACATGGTATTTTCGGCAGAAGAATTTATGTCAGATTCAAAGAGGGAAGCGTTTGAGGCATTGCCAATCATACTTGTTATCGCTATGCAAATAATTGAATTTGGATGTTAAAACTATCATGCTAAAATTTGAAATCCGTCACATTACTGTTGATGAGGAGATATTGGATAAAGATGATTTGGAATTGGTTAACAATTTTGGGGTTGATACTGTACAAATGAAACAAATCGATATGCAAGAAAAAATCATATTACAATAAATTGAAGTAAAACTTAGACATAGAAAAGGAAGAAATTAAAAAACAAACTGAAGAAATGCAAATGAAATTAAAAATTAAAGAACTTGAACTGGAACAATTTAGGCTTTCTAAGGAAATCGAGGAAAGAGTTTCTTTGGTGTTAACATCAAGTACAAAATAAATTTGATGTCGTAATGTTGTGATGTACATCAAAGTGTTTCCATCTATTTTGGAGAAAAAAGTGGACACATAGTTTGTTCATTTTGAGAAAATTGCTCAACGTCTGGCTTGACCCAATGAATATCGGATCTTACTTTTACAGAGTGTCCTGACAAGGAAAGCACAACAAACAAGTTCAAATTATGAAGAAGAGAAAGAAGCCATTTTGAAAGGATTATTAATTGGTAACGGAGGCTTATCGGCAAAAGTGTAGAAGTTGTAGAAAACGGGATGATCAAACTTATTTTGAATTTGCTCGTGAAAAAAACTTTTGTTTGAAAAGTGGCTCACTTGTAAAGAGGGAATTGCAACTTTTTAATGAATTAAGACAACATAAATTATAATTGAAGAATTTAAACAATGCATTCATTAATTGTTGAATACGGTACAACTATCCCTGTTGTAGATTGTGGAACATTTTCTGTTTTAGTGAATCAGTGTGTCGGGCCTTCATGTAGCTTAGGGGGCTCTACATATCCTCAAAAAAAAAGCCGGACACGCACCATATGATATATTATTTTTGTTCTATGAAATTTGGTTTTGTTAACTTGGTACTTTAGGGGATTCACATTATTTTCTATTACGAATGTTATTGTCTTGTGATATGAACCAGTTATATATGGTAGTGAGTCTCTTAAGTCCACCAATGCATTATATGAATCATTTACCTGAGGGAACTCACATTATTTTCTATGGTTAATTTTGTTCTCTTATGATATGAATCGATGATATAGGGAATAGGTCCCCTAAAGTACACTTTTGGGCTGGTATTGTTTTGTTATGGTTAAAAGTAGTGGGTCACCTAAAACCGTAGATATATTTTATGAAAATAATTGAACTATTATTGAATTTTGTTTTTCTCGGAAAGATATAAAATGACACTCTATGGGGAGCGAAGGTTTTTGTTTGCTATTTCATGAAAGACGAAGTATTGATGAGAAAATGGCGAACATGAGATGCGACTTCGTAAGATGAATGGAAAGTTATCTACCCGATAACGAAAGAATACCGGAAAGCACTTATGAGAAAGGGCCATGGTTCTTTAATGACTGATCCCTTAGGTGTTAGCAAAACCTCCAACAGGATATTGGCACTTTCTACTGACCTAATATAAGACGAGAAGTATCCGAGGACAGTTGATATTGTAGCACCTGCCAAGTTATGGGAAACCGAATGAAATCATTCATGTAGCTCCACTTCGAACCCAGTCTTCCATTGGGGTTATTGTTGATTATGTTGGGCCACTTCCTAAGACGAAATAAGGAAATATATATTCACTAAATATAATGTGTGCCTCCACCCGTTTTCCTGAAGCCATTCCACTTAGGAATATTAAAGCTAAAGATATAATTAAGACTTTAAACTTTTTTATTTCAGCAAGTTAGGCATGAATTAGTTATAAAGCAGTTTAAATCTAATGCATATCATCCTGAGTCTCAAGCAGCTCTGGAAAGATTTCACCACACCTTCAAAAATATGAACACATTTATTTTAGACAATCAAAAAGATCGGGATGATGGGGTCCACATGTTACTGTTTGCTGTCAGGGAAGCCTTTTAAGTATATCTAGGTTTTAGTCCTTTTGAACTGGCTGGTGGACACTCTGTTGATGGTCCCTTAAACATCTTGAAAAACAAAAGGATTTGCGAAAATATTGTTATTATTATTTTAGATTAAGCTTGAGTGTTTTAAGTATAAGCTTCCAATAGCATGTGAAATAGAACATGAGCATTTAAAACAAAGCCAAGTTAAAATGAAACTCGGATATGATAAGAATGCCATGATAAGAAAATTTAAACCGGGCCGGGCGAGAAAGTTATTATGTTATTGCTTATATCTTGTCATTCATTACAAACTAAATACATTTGGCCATACATAATTGAATCCAGACCGAATAATTTAAATTATATTGTGAATACACCTACGAGAAGAAAGAAAAGACAAATATGTCAGGTGACAACACAAAACTTCCCGAAATAAAATAAGCTAACAGTAGATGTAATTAACTTATAGTATATATTTTTCATATGCCCTATGTTTAACTGATTACCAAAACCAAAATTTAAAAATACCCGGCGGAGTGAAACAGCTAACCGTCTCACTACTTCCTGATCCGAACTGTTCCATGCATGAGAGCAATGCGCAGTGCGTCATTCCTGTCAACCGCACCAGTGACCATTTAGTACGTAGGGAAGACGAGCAAAACGCTGTATTCCTTTCAAAACAATGGTGTGCCCCAATTTTTTAATGGTATATTATGCTAACATTATCATCAGTTGATTTGTGGTTATGTGCGTGTATATAAGTTAACATCACAGCTATTTCATGCCTGTTCAGTGAACAGTCAAAACTATTGTCCCTTTGTGCTGGAGATGACTTCATCTCCAGTACCTCGGGTCAATAGTGTTGACTGTTTCTTGAACAGGCATGACATATCTGTTTATTAGTGATGTAGGTGTTGGTGCAGTTTTGATCCAATAATGTAAAGATAACATATATCTGGCAAATTTCTATTTTTCTTAAAAGTTTGACAAAGATCAGAAAAAATAATCCTCAATTGAAAACAAATTAGTTGCCTTCTTGTTATCTTTGAAGCATTGTGATGTACATGTCATCCATTCAAAATGCCAAATAAAAATCACAGATTAACGAGATGGTGATTCATGTTGCAAGAAAACAATCTGATTATAAAACATATTAAATGTAAAGATAATTTTATTGCAAATGGTTTATCTAGAGTTGGACAATATTGTAATGGATTGAAATATAGATTTATTGTTAAAAGTGTGCATCAAAAATGTTCTTCAAGAGAGGAGATGCTATGTATGAATGATAAATATGTTTTCCATTAGAATATTTTTGTTGTTTATAATTCTACACCATCAGTGCAGATATGTTATCCAAAATACGTCAACTTGTTTACAAGTTTTTAATTTTGACCTTGAATTTGTATATGTTCTAGATATTTCTACATATTGTTTTTGGATATAAACAAGGTCACATTTTTGGAAAGTTCTAGATAATTTCATGAAATAGTATATAAGAGGTAGCAATTTCGAAAGTCTAAGATTTGGGATTTATGTAGTAGCTGGAATCTATAGCATTGTACTTAGATATCTTTACTTAGTAATACGAAAAGAAGCTAGACGATCCTTTAATGTCACGTTCGGCTATAAAGATTATGCACTTTCACTAAATAATTATGTTGACCAGCATCTATCCCATTGAGGCTGAAAAAAGGATACCACAGATACAGATAGGTCTCCTTCATATCTTGACCTACACCTCGAAATCGACAGCGAGGGGCGGTTACGACAGAAACTTTACGACGAAAGAGATGATTTCAATTTTCCCAGTGTGAACGTTCCATTTATATGTAGAAACATTCCAGTAGCACTTGCATATGAAGTATATATACATATCTCAGATGATAGGATATTCCGGAGATTGTGACTCCTATCAGGATTTCCTTGATAAAGGATGCTGCTAACAAGGAAGCTACTGAAAGAAGGGATCATTTTGGTAAAGATGAAGTCATCACTTCGAAATTGTTACCGTCACCACCATGACTTGGTTGACCGTTATGGATTATCCGTGTTGCAATGACCACCGATATGTTCATTTTGTCGTAAACTCTTCCCTGTCATTTCTTCATTTACAATGTATTATCGGGTCTGTAACTAGATTAACACGGTGGGTGCCACTAGTAGGGTATGATCTGCAGACCACTTTGGAGCACCTGAGTTCAACCCGGTCTTTTGTTGGATTAGTGTTACTCGATATTTAGTTATATATGTATGTTTTGCAGATCGTTGTTTTTCCTTTTATACTTTTTCGTTTGGTCATCGTGGTGTCTGTTCTTCGATATACGGATTATCGTTGCCACTTTGGTATTTTCAAACACTTCTTAGTAAAGTCACGTGACTTGAACTTTGAAATATTAACAATTCCATCGGACACTATTTAGAAAAGTTAAGGTATCACACTAATATACCAGAAAGGACAAGGTAGTTTAATATCTAAAGGAATTTAAATTTGAACATTGACGAAAAGGCCAGACATAATTTATTAATTTGATATGTGTAATTGCATTATAGTATGAAGAAAATGTTGTTATTATATTAAAACAAAAATTGAACTTAATTGAGTGTGGTTGTATCTTTCTGTTACTGGAATATTCTACATTTTTTTTGTGACATTTGTTATTCATGTTATCAATCAAATCATGAATGGTTGATGACTTAAGTACGTGTATAGAGTATCAAAGTTTGTAGTATTGATGTATTTATTTTATCTTGCAGTCAGTTGAATTCCAATAAAATCACATCAATCAAATCAGACACGTTCAACAATTTGATGAAACTCAGCGAGTTGTAAGTATTCTTCTCTTTATTCTATGTTGTAACTTACAATGTACATATATATGTTTTCTAGTTTATGTACAAGTTATGCAAAATATTCAAATTCCACAATAATACCTTTTATAATTCTAATCAAACACACAAGTACAGTGTGCACCCGATTTCAAACAACGTGTTTGTAAATACCTATATTAATTAGATTGTGTTTTGTATGCTTTATGAACAGGAATATGAATACATTTTATTGAAATAACTCGAAATGACGTAGTATTTTGTTATGTGTATTGCTTAATACAGAACAGAAAGCTAAAGACATAAGACATGTGTTTTCTATTTATAGGAGCTTAGAGAATAATGTTATATCAGTGATAGAGGACAACACTTTCAGCAATCTACCAAACTTACAAGTTCTGTTAGTATCATTTAGTATGACTTTTAGAAATAAATAGTCCTAATATATCAATATATGTCATAGGTAATTGTTTGTTTTTCTATACAAAAATAAGTTGCTAACAAATTTGCTCCCCGAACTCTACAGATATGTCATCGATACGGAACTCCAACTTTGTGGTAAATCAATGTAGTGCATTTTGTCTTTTTTTCGTGCATGACAACATAACATATGTTAATTCATGATAATAAACAGTCAATTTGTAACGATTCTTACCATTTTGAAGATACTCGCGTTTTCAATGATATTTTAAACGGTTTTATGCATTCCAAAGATGAATGGTTTGTAAATTGTTGAATAGCTACATGATTCTACAGACGGAATTTCTGAAATGGAACGATAAATTATCCAGAAGATCCATATTTGATTGAAACTATTACGTGAATATACCTTGTCCAAGTATGATTGTATGATTATATTCCGTATATGAAAGCAGTAAAATGTTTTTTTTTTGCAAAATAATAAGCACCTGTAGTAATATTTCCTCTACATGCATTCTTGTGAAGTTTTGGTATTCAATATAAACGAAAAAAAAAATCATCATGTTCCCTGTTAAACAGAATATTCAATGATGAGATGAATGACCTGCGATCAAAGTATGAAGCAGAAATATATGTATCACTGGTATCCTTTATTTCAAGCTGATGATCAACAAAATCACCAAACCTACAATTGCGTAGTAAAGGAAATCATCTCTATATCTGCACATGAAATGTAAGAATCTGGCTAGCTTCTTTTTGCTTTATTTGAGAAGCTTCTTTACGAAGTCTGCCTCGTATAAATAAAGGAACAAGTCGACGAGAAGAGAAGTACAGTGTGTGACTATCAATTTGTAACGTGTCTTTCCATTTTGAAGATAAATGCGTTATAACGTGCTTAGACATTCCGACGAAGAGTGTTTTTTAATGTGTGGAAACGCCACATGTTTGACAGACAAAATTTCTGAAAACGAAACGGGAATTACAATTGTCTTTGCAGTATTTCAGAATCCACATATGCTTGAAGCTATTACGTGACTAGATTTTGATCCAGTCTGATTGCATTCCGTCTTTCACATCAGTCAAAATGTTGGCCATATTTATAAACAATTACTATGTTGAAACATAGAAACACCTGTAGTGTTATTTTCTCTATTTGAAGTTTTGTTATTCAATATACACAATAAACAGAATAGTCAATGATGAGATGAATGACTTGTGAACAGCCAAATGATCCTCTTTGTCATAACTAGAATTCCAATAAGTAGCATTACCAGCGCATTGTGCAATGGAAAGTTGATTCATTAGAGCCCAAGTTACCCACTTCCAACGTTCCTGGTGTCATATGGAAGTATGACAGCCATGATTTTCATCCATGGTATATTGACCCCCATTTGTATTCAAGAGATAGGCAGGGGGTCAACATACCGACTCGCAACCGCAAGTGATAAAGTTTACCAGTTGCTTGCCCATGGTCGGTGGTTCTCTCCGGGTACTCCGGCTTCCTCCACCACTAAAACTGGTCGCCATGATATAGCTGAAATATTGTTGAAAGTGGCGTTAAACACCAAAAATCAAATCAAATCAAATCAACCATGTATAGGGGGGGGGGGG
>MJUT01025479.1:16987-72408 GCA_002080005.1 Gigantidas platifrons
AGTACAATAAGTCTTAACTGTGTGTAAAGATATAATAGATATT
This sequence comes from Gigantidas platifrons, assembly GCA_002080005.1. NCBI lineage: Eukaryota > Metazoa > Mollusca > Bivalvia > Mytilida > Modiolidae > Gigantidas > Gigantidas platifrons. The sequence continues at coordinate 17,031 of MJUT01025479.1, forward strand.
GTAGAATAAAGGACTTGAGTCCTTATAAGACCATTTCAAATGCATTTGAATATTTGTTGTATACTTTAAGATACAACTCTAATTCAGAGAGAGTTCTAGTACTCTCAGGAATTCCACCCAGGTTAATGTCTATCCAATTAACAGTATGCTATAGAAAATATTTCCATCATCATATACCTTTTGCTACTATCATGGGAATGCTAAAGAATATCCGTTTCATTCTGATGGAATACATCTATCACAAATGGCACATCTTTTATTCTTGAAAAATATCAATGCATTTTGTGAAATACTTAAACATCCCCATTCAAATTACTGCATTGTGAGAATTAGCCCAATCATGCAGACATGGAAAATCTCTTAAATGTTTTAATTGTGGGAAACATGGTCACAAAGAAAAGTTCAGCAATCTGTACACTAAATAGAAAAATGACAAAGAAGAGATATCCCTTTATCCAGCTGATTCCTTACATATATTTAAAACCTCCAATTCTTTTGATATAATCAATACTATTTGTTTAAATTGTGATATTTACCCACCACATGTTGAATGGAGACATTTTTATGCAAGACAATTAATGGTTTACATAAGAATAAAGGTTTGTTGTCAACCCCTAATGCTAAAAAAAAAAATACAGAAATAGCCATTTAAAATTCCTCATGGATATCCCCTGCTTCATCTATGCCATCAATATCATGTATCAATGAGAGTTTGGATATATGTCATGTCTTAAGGCATGTCCCTGGGGCTAGATTTGCTGATGTTTACTTATCTTTTATATTGACTTATTATGTCTAATGTCTATCATGTTTGTATACTATTAGGAATGGAAACTGTATATATAGAAGACAGACATATACATGATAAAATCCAAAATTTAACATTATTGATCAGAAAACTCTGCTGACATGACATCTTATTGTAGAAACATTTCTAGATGAATGGCTACCAAATGATTCAAATAAAGAGAATGACAAATCTATTGATTATCTAAAATCAAATACTTATGTCATCTTCTGATACCCATGTGTTTCTGATGGTGTACAGGAATGTAATTACGATGAATGCTCAAATGACCATGTGGCAATTTTTATTGATCATTTTCTTACCATGCTTTTTTGCATTTTCTATTGTAAATATTTCTTGGTTAAATGCAATTTTTCTTATATCTTTTTACACCTAATGACAAAATTTTAATGTGTATGAGTAGTATATGTGGACAGCTCAAGTCGCATTTGTGGGGGTGCTACCGGAAGTCACGTCAGTCACGTGACCGGTAGTATGTTCTGCCCATGTGCAACCAAAAGTTGTGCAATATCCGCCCTAGTGGGACCTTTTCACCGGAAGTGATAGAGTGCGCATGCGCAACCGGTACATTTTGTACTAATAGTACAAGTACCATGGCTACCCGTGACCCCAAAGAGGTGGAAGGGTGTGCGCAACATCTTTTCACCGGAAGTTGGCTACAGGAAGTGAGGGTTTCCCATGCTTTTTTTTCTTAGTAGTAGTACAAAATGTTGGTTGGGGGTGTTTTCTACGACGTCCGCGTCTAGCCCTGCTTATCTACCCCTTTTATTTTCATATAATATAGTGTATATATATATATATGCTGTGTAGTACTCCGCATTCTCACTGTGGGGGTAAATCACCTAAGAGTCAAATGGTACATTTGATCCCCTAAGTCACTCAACAGATTTAACGTTTTATTCATTAATTGTTTGTTTTTGCATTATTTTTTTGTGAACTTTCTATCTATAACGACTTTTCTTGATTCCTTCCTCTAATTTTCGTGTTTATTCAACATCTTAATCACTATTTTGTTGACTTGTTGCAGTTTTGTCATATATGTTTACGTTAATGTGTGATATTTTCATGTGTTTTGTTTTGTTTTTGTTTGTAACGTGTTTTGGGTGGAATTTCAACACTATTGCATCAGCAGCGGCGGCATTGCCGCCCCCACCACCACCGCTGCCACTACCACTACTGCCACCATCACCACCACTACCGTTTCAATTATCTTTTTTCATATCTTTTTCTTTTTTTATATATTTTTTTTTTATTGTATAAATAATTTGTATTGTTTTAGTCATAATTTATAAGTACATACAAAATGTGTAAATCATTTGTACAACATGCATCTAGTTTTTATTTTTATTCATAAACAATATTGCCATTTATACATCTTTATCAGTACTTTGGACATTTGTCTTTTGATCTTGCCAAGTAATATGTCAATATCAAATAACTCGGTCTGATACTGACAATTATAGGCCAGGAAGATGTCAAATACATTATTATTTATACTATAACTAATTGACGAGTTTCATTATCAAAAATATGTCACGAATGACCAAATAACGCAGTAACTCACGAATGTGCACAGCGCATGAGTCAGTTACAATGTTATTTGGCCATGAGTGACATATTTTTTATAATGAAACTCGTCAATTAGTTATAGTATTAATTATATAGATAAAAAAATGTTTCGAATCGAATTTAATATAAAATAAGTTTAATTGCACTATATTACATGTGTAGCATAGAATTACAGAATTTTCCGAGTTAAACTAGAGGCTCAGCCCACTGAGCCTGTATCGCTCACCTGACAATAGAATGATACTGAAGCAAATTTCAAAGGGAGACAATCATTACCTCAACTGTTTTCTATATTTATGCATAAAAGATAATGTCTTTGGGCCAGGTGAGCTAAAAAATTATGAAAAAAGGGCAACAACTCCTAGACGGGTAATAAGATTTACTTCAAAATTGAAGGGCATGTAGATCTTGACAAGTTGAAAATGTTTTCAGTTTACACTTAACATCTATCTCTTATAGTTTTTGAAATAAAGGATATAAAGTATTAACATTTAGAAACTTTGATGAAAAAAGGGCAATAACTTCAAGATGAGTAATCAGATTTACTTTAAACTTGCAGGCTAGGTAGATCTTGACATGATGCACATTTTTGCAATTTAAACTTAATATCTTTCTCTTATAGTTTTTGAAATATAAGACGAACAGTATTAAAATGTTAAACATTTGATGAAACAAGGGCAACAACTCCAAAATGGGTAATGGGATATACTGCAAAATTGCAGGGTAGGCAGATCTTGCCATGCTGAACATGTTTGCAGTTTAAACTTAACATCTACCTCTTATAGTTTTTGAAATAAAGAACAAAAAGTATTAAAATTTTGGAAATTTGATGAAAAAAGGGAAATAACTCCAAAATGGGTAATGGGATTTACTTCAAAATTGCAGGGTAGGTACATCTTGACATGCTGCACACTTTTGCAATTTAAACTTAATATCTATCTCTTAAAGTTTTTGAAATAAAGGAAGAAAAATATTAAAATTTTAAAAATTTGTTAAAAAGGACAATAACTCCAAAATGGGTAATGGGATATACTTCAAAATTTTAGGGTAGGTAGATCTTGCCATGCTGAACATGTTTGCAGTTTACACTTAACATCTATCTCTTATAGTTTTTGAAATAAAGGACGAAAAGTATTAAAATTTTAAAAATTTGATGAAAAAAGGGCAATAACTCTAAGATGGGTAATCAGATTTACTTCAAAATTGCAGGGTAAGTAGATCTTGCTGTGCTGATCATTTTTACACCCATGTCAGATTTTTGATATTATTAACGGTTTTTGAGTTATTACCCAGAAACCTGCAATTTTACCATATGTTCTATTTTTAGTAACAGTGGTCATGTTTGTTGGCCGAATGGAAAAAAATGAAGAAGTTTTATAGAGGATCTTACATAGATGCTTCCTGCCAAGTTTGGCTCCATTTGGCCAAGCAGTTTCAGAGGAGAAGATTTTTTTAACATTAGCCAATCAGAAACAAGAATTGCCCTTGGCAGCCATATTTGTTGGCGGAATGGGACGAAATGAAGAAACTTTATAGAGGACCTTATATAGATGTTTTCTGCCAAGTTTGGTTCCATTTGGCCCAGTTGTTTCAGAGGAGTAGATTAAAATATGAAAAAGTTAATGGACGGACGACGGACGCCAAGTGATGACAATACCTCACATGATCCTTTGGGTGTGAGCTAATAAAAATGATAATAAATATTTCACAGTGAAATTATCGTTTTTAATTTCACTCGCGCGCCATTTCGTTGTTGGAAAATTAGTCCTGAAAACGAAATGGCGCGAAATATAGCAAGAGTGAAATTAAGAACGATAATTTCACTGTGAAATTATCGTTTTTATTTCACTCGGAAAATTCTGTAATTCACAGCTATCTATATAATAAATCACCAATAAAAACAACACCAGTTTGAAGGCTTGCTATACATAATCACAACTCGTCCTATTGGACTCATTGGAAATGTCTGTTTCAACTGCCATTCTTTTATATATATCTATGCTCAACATTTCTATTAATGATAAATAAAAATAGAATCAGTCATTAATTATACCACCAGAAACATATTGGATAATAATATCTGGGACAAATGAGTACCATGAGATGAACTGAAGTGAAACTACTGAGGTGAATGGAAACATTGAGATTATTCTGTAAAACTTCAAAACATCATGTAATGATACTTATATGTATTAAGAAGGTTTGACACTAAATCAAAATAAATTGGTATTTAGGATTCTTCCAGAGTTATGGTCAGAGGCCATTGATTATTGTTTTAACACCAACTTAGCTATGCTTCAGCTATATCATGGCGAGAATAAGTTACTTTTCAATGAGATGATGATGAGGTCCGCTTCATACTAAACCAACATGCTTAGTTGGATTTTTCACTGAAACAACAGACCGCAGATAGACATGTCTCACAACTGGGACACATTATCCCGACTCCAAGCCAACTAGCCTTTGCCGTTTCTTCTTAATGCTTAAAGTCTGGGTAAAACAATAGATTCCTTGGTCAAAGACTTAACATAACGGAAAGTAAAATTTTTCCCAATTTGTAGGAAGTTACAGATAATTAGAAATTCAATAATAGAAGTATGGATTTTAATGGATTCAAATTAACAGATTCCTTTTGTGATTCATAACACAGTGAATGCAAGTTAACAAGTGAACCCTTGGACTTCAGAAACAAGAAAGTATCAACTAACTGTCACAAAGAGAATCTTACAATGTTTTAATTAAAATCAGAGCCCCCCCCCGCTCCAAGTTGCTTTATACTGACATTGAATATCTGAAAAATGCAATTTATTTCTTCAAAACTAACTTGCAAAATGAGATAAAAATAGTCATAACATGATATCTTTATATTGAACTAATTTAATGTAGATCTAAGCCAACTATAGTATGAGCAAAACAAATTGTATCCAGTAGAATTACATAGAGTCATAAATGACTTCAACTGGGCACATTTACATCTACCTACATTTTTTGTTTGCTTCAGTACATATTACAACTTAGGTTTGTAAGAGAAATGTAAATAAGGTAAACATGCACTTAAATACACAGGTGTAAAATGTATATGAGAAGAGTTTGAAGATACCAAAGAGGTAATCAGAATCTGCAAATTGAAGGACAGACAGCAAATTACACATAAAACTTAAGATTAACACAAACCTCACTAAAACCCAGGGGTGAACTCAGGTGCACCGGAAGGGTAGTAGTTCCTGCTCCTCTAATGACACTCGTCATGTTACTCTAGTTACCATCTTCGCTAGCCAAGGGTTACGATCCGCTCTACTCATCTTCACCCTTGGCATCGTTAGACGGATTTTCGTAATTCCTGTGCACTGCCACCTGCTGGATTTTGACAGTTACGCCCCTTGTAATATAACGGCTATTATAGACGGAAAAGATGTCTTTGTTGGCACGTTGTAAACCGTGTTCCGATTGGTTGCTATTAGCACTAGCTGCATTACATATAAACTGTCACCGTGTGACCTCGAAAATCCGTCTAACGATGCCAAGGGTGAAGATGAGTAGAGCGGATCGCAACCCTTGGCTAGCGAAGATGCTCTAGTTACAAACCAGGTGATAAGTCATGAATGAGGAAAGGTCAGGGAAGTGTTTACGATAAGTGGAACATATCTGTGGTTTGCTTTATACGATAGTACATATATATGCCATTGTCTTCACTGTCAAATAAATAAAAATTCGTGTACACAACTATTAAATAATTTTGATATCGTAAATAATTTTAACAACTTTACAGATATAGCTAACCTAAAATGGCTTTTAAGTCCATCAGCACTATATGAATTTGAATTTTAATTTTGGTGTTTAACACCACTTTCAGCAATATTTCAGCTATATCATGGCGACCAGTTTTAGTGGTGGAGGAAGCCGGAGTACCCGGAGAGAACCACCGACCCTGGGCAAGCAACTGGTAAACTTTATCACTTGCGGTTGCGAGTTGAGTGCACCTTTTTTTGTAATTTACAAAGCTGGGCGCGAACCCACGCCGTATTGGTGATAGGCTTGTATGAGCTGTTAGATCCAACGACCTAACTCATTGAGCCACCCGGGCCCCTTATATATACTTTATACTACAGTCACTGGAGAGGGGACACAAGTACAAATTAACTGTTTTTCTTATATCTTTTTTATTGTGTATTGTATTGCATTAATAATTATATTATATATATTATACAACAAGTCCATGTACACATTCAATCTCTTTGTTGCAAAAAGTTCATGATCAGAACAAAAAAATTTCACCACATCAATCCAACACATAAATGTACACAAATAAGATCTTTTTAATGAGTGATTAAATGAGTAGATATTGTTCCACGTCAATTGACAACTTTTTCAGCGATAAAATGAAACAAACAAACATTTACTGCTGTAGATATTTATGTTTTTACTTATACTAGATGTTAATAGTAAGAGTTCATATAATATGGTAGACATTTCAACAGTCAAGGTAGCATTATTCAGATCAATCCTCACTCTCCCCCATTTACTGCTGCATACTAAAGTACCACTTTTAGTTCTGATCAAATACAATTCAATTAAAATCAGATGTTCTTTGTATCTTTTTTTATACATTTTTCTTTGGTGAAAACAATGGATTGAACCAAAATCTCTCAGACCCAAGGACAATACAGTGGGCTGGATTGAGTTTTTATTGTGTATCATCACAGTCAGGACCTCTACATCCACATGTTTATCAGACTTGTTGGGGGTGGGGCAAAGCCCAGAGAGTAATAACAAACTCACTGGTGATATCCCCTGTCTCTGCAAACCTTAGCACTTGAGGCGAGTATCAGGGTATTAACCCACATCAGTAGCGTAGGGATTGTGTTCAAAAATCAACGACCTTAATCACATTTGTCACTTTAGTTTCAACAAAGACAAGATGATTTTGTATAATATTGTCATACATGTTACTATTCAACCTGCATTCACATACAAAGTTTTACATAACTTAGTCAGAATGATTAAAAACTGTTGCTCAGTTAATCTATGATTGCGAACAAAAATATTAGATATAGAAGTTTTTGTTCATAAACTTTTGAACAGTGTTCAAATGTCTCATGCTGTCAAATATATAGACCACACCAAAGAGTATAGTATTACAATATTCCATTGTATTTTACAAAGTGAAAATAATTTATGCCACAGCAAAGAAATCCATGTGATAACATGATCTGTGTAAGGTGGAAGTTAAATGTAGGATGTCTTGATGTTGTCAGATATCAGCTTAAGCTACTGTATAAATTTAATTCAAATCCAAAATAGGAAAGAAAGGCAACAAAAAGCCCCCCAGACATAAGCCCTCAGATATTTTTATTGATATATAATTGATAATTACGGTACCTTTTTAACCTTTGAAGTTATTAAAAGTAATGAGTGAGTTATTTTCTCATCTTGTTTGATATACTATGATTTTTTCAAAGATAAAACAACTTTATTTTTGTTTTTACTTTCTTTGATGAGGGTTATTGTAATTCTTAAAGGGGCATTATCTGCCAAAATTGTAAATTTTTGTTACCCATAAAAACTATCAGATATGATTGATGCCTTAATAAAACGTTTTTCTGTAACTTATAAATGTTATGAAATATACACGCATCAGGGAAAAAAGGTGCAACTGTTCGTGTTTTGAGATCGATCAAGAAATGGATGCCATCTTATTAATTATCGGCATTGGTTACGGAGTTTGCCGATCGTCATTAAATCAGTACAACAATGCACTTATTTCTTATTTTCTGTGAATCTGCTTTCAGTCAGCGTTAATTGCGGACAAAGAAACATGCAAGTTTGCAGTTAATAAGCTACAAAATACAAATTATTCGTTTTTACCTGTCACTAGTTGCATATGGAGAAAGCAAGGTCAAATTATTTGCTTGCAAGACAATAATCAATCGATGGTAATTTTCATTCTCAAAAGGTGAAAAGTAGTACAATAAGCTGTCTAATGTGAAATATTTACCTTTATTTCATCATTTTAAAGCTATTTACCAATTTCCAAAAACATATAATTTTTTGGGTCAAAATCATAGCTAATGCCTCTATAAACAAATACTTCAATTGTTTATGATATCTTCATGTTCCAAAAATAATTTATTATGAAAAATAATATTCAAAAATAATGTTAATCCATAAATAGCAGTACAATAAGTCCAAAATGTGTGCATAGATACAAATATATAAATATTTGAGGTAAAATGCAGCCCTGGAAAGAAATAGGTAGGATGCTTATAATATGTCAAATTGAAAATTTTCAAGGTGAACAATAGGCATAGCACATTTAAGAACAGGATAAATCTTTAAATTTGCTTCAGATTATGTATGAATTTAATTTAAATTAAAAAACGAAACCTGTAGAGTGCATACAAGGTCATTTTACCCATTAATACAAAAAGTATAAACAGAAATAATTTTTGAACTTAATGAACCTAATAAAGCTTCTGTTAACATTTTAATCAAATATGATATGGAATTAAATCACTACAGAGCTTATATTACCCAACAGATGCACAAACGGATGGGCACCCAGCATCACTATATCCCCCCTACAATTTAACAAACGGATGGGCTCCCTACAATTTTTGGAATGGGACAGCAAGTCATCGTCTGCAAAAATTATCACTTATGGATAGCACTGATCCTGTATAAAATCTTCTACCTGAAAACTTAAGCATATTGAACAGACAGTCGTAATTCTGGTCTCTTATAAATTACGTAATTAAATATATTCAACAACACTAATTTGTTTCTATAACATGAGAATTAAATATCAGGACATTTTCTGTCCAGGAAAGTAAGCTGAGGCAAGCGGTGGTTGTGTAGTCCTTGGTACAATTCCTTGCTGACTAATTCTGACTGAGTTTAAATTTGGAGCTGAACTAGATATAGTTGTAGGAGAATTACTCCTTGGCCCTCCTAGTCCTCTAATATGTATTGCATCATCACTCTTCTGTAGATATTTAGGGTCCAAAGGTGGATCACTGAAATAAAATAAAACAAAAAACATCAATTTTCATTACAGTGACATGTATATATTAAAATAAATTATGAACTGGGACAGATTTTGGATTACTAATGTACTGGAAATAAAATCTAAAGGCACTAAAAATTATAATTTTCTAGTAAAATTCATCATTAAGTAGAACCTGTCTAAAAAATGTAGGAATTTACAGTGCAAAATTAAAATTAAAATTTTTATTTTGAGTGTTCACCCTATTTTGATCCCCTTATACCTTGAAAATGGTAGACTTAAAGAGCTTTTTTGGGTCCATTCCTTTTCCTTGTATATATTAATGATATTGTGAATGATATAAATAATGACATCCGGCTTTTTGCAGATGATACTTCCTTATTTGTAGTAGTAGAAAATGATCATGCTGCAGCAGCAACTTCTCTGACAGATGACTTGGATGTTATTTCCAACTGGGCTAAGAAATGGGCAGTTCAATTTAATCCTCAAAAAACAAAAAATATTGTATTTAGTAGAAGGGACAGGGAGCACCCACCTGTATATTTTGGATTAAATGGAGATGAAATTGATGAAACAGATAATCACTGTCATCTAGGGATAACATTTCAAACATCAGCTACATGGAAAAAACATATACAGTTGACTCTCATTGTCTCGAACTCGGTTGACTCAAATTTCCGGTTGAGTCGAATTTTTATCGAAGTCCCGAACTTCGTTGTGTATAAATATATGTAATTTGACTCCTGTTGAGTCGAATTCGGATGAGTCGTAATTTCGGTTGTCTCGAATAAAAGTTTTGGTCCAGAAATGTAGAAAGCCATATTATTTACATTCGTTAAGTCGAGTTTACCTGTCAAAACATGTGTATAATTACCTTGGGATTAAAATCGGATCACAGGTGAAACATCCGGTCATTGGCTTTGACATATTTACCTTCGGCTATTTCACATGTTTATTTCACAATCTGTCAAATTAATTAGTGGTAATATTTGAATTGGCTTGGTATTATGACACAAGTTAGATGTGTACAATCAAAAATTATCGAATCATAACATTATAAGTGCGCTTGGGTCAGCACACATCAATGATTATGAAAAGTACACAACGGAAGCGTTTTATCTATTGTCGGAAATTAATTTTGATGTATAATTTCTCAATTTTGAGAGATTTAAAAAAAAAATGTTACTATTAATTAACAGTTGTAATAAAAGGGGAAATTTTATTGAATCATAAAAACACAATTTATTGTAAATATTGCACAAAGAAAAATACGTCATGGTGAAGTTTAATGACAATGCATCAGCTGAAAAACATAATCATACACACAAAAAAGATATCTAGAAGTTATCAGTTGGTCCACAAGATTCAACGAATTTAACAGAGAGAAAAAAACAGCAACTAAACATCGAATAAGTTTTAAATCGTTCCGAGAATCGAGACATGTGATGCTGGTGTTAGCTCTTCAAAATTTCGCTCGAGTTGTCTCCCTTTCGTCATTAAACAAACTACACTTCCGGTTTTCGTAACTCCTCTTGAGTCGAACTACGGTTGACTCGAATTTTTTCCATGGTCCCATCGAATTCGAGATAACGAGAGTCAACTGTAGATGATATTTATAAAAAAAAGCATGCTCTCGTTTATTTTTACTTAGACAAGTTAAACATTTATTAGATAGATATTCCCTTATACGTATATATTTTGCATTTATTAGGCCCGTTTTAGAATTTGGCGATGTAGTATGGGGTAACTGCACTAAAAAGGAATCAGATTTATTGGAAAGTGTACAAATAGAAGCTGGTCGAATTATAACCGATCTTAGATGTAACTCATCTAGACAAAAACTATACCATGAATTGGGGTGGGAAACACTAGAAAATAGACGGAATAAACACAAACTGATATTATTTTATAAAATTCTAAATGGGTTAACACCTGCATACCTTTATGAATTGGTTCAACCATATCTACCTAGACAATCAGGATATAACTTAAGAAATGAAAATAATACATTCCATCCACCGTTTTCCAGAACAAGTTCTTTTTATGATAGTTTTATCCCTTTCACTATAAGACTATGGAATACTTTGCCCCTCACTATTACTGAATCTCCAAGTTTAAATATCTTTAAAAATAGATTGACACACTTCTATAAAACTTTGGACACCAATGCTCATTATAATTTTGGAATAAGGAAGTTTAACATAATTCATTGTCAATTAAGAAATGAGGCTAGTAACCTGAAGGCACATTTATTTAATGATTTTTTATCTGACAATACTAACTGTCCAAACTGTAGTGGTTCATTAGAAGATAACAACCATTTTTTGCTTATCTGTCCTAAATTTAATAGCTTGAGATTGATCTTATTAGATTCCATACAGACATTAATACCAAAAAATAATAATATTGACATTAATATAGATTTATTATTACATGGAAATAGATCATTTTCATATGATCTAAATACATATATATTTCAAGCTGTACACAAGTTCATAATTGACACTCATCGTTTCATTTAAGATGCTTCTTTTTTCAATTGCACTCCTCCTATTATACATTTATTTTGCTTTATTTTCTTTTTTTCTTTAACTTATTGTATGTTTAACTATTTAAAATATTTAGAAAGTCTACAAATTTCATTTCACTAGTAAATTTATTATATATGAAATATTATTGGTGTTCACAATTACATGTATTCAAGGAACATAAATATCATATATTATTGATATAATTGTTATATACTATTTTTTACTGAATATAAGCCTTGTACATGTAAAAGGAGAGAGCTTGTATAGGCATAGCCTGTTGCTCAATCCTATTCATTTTTGTGAATAAAATATGTTTAAAACAAACTTAAAGAGCTATACAAAATGATTTTATAAATAGCATTAAGTAAAATATTCATAAAAATTGGTTGAAAAATAATGGTCCACATACAGAGATTCCTAAACATGCCGGCTGACAGACAAATCCGGTAAAAATCAATTCGGTCCGAAAAAATATTGGTTTCCACCAGACCGACTGTCTGATATAAAATACTGGGTTTGTTGTATAAAAGAACCCTGCTTGATCTCCAATTTGTCCATAATTTATTTTGATTAAAACTAAAGTGAAACGCCAGATCAAAACTCTTTTAATGTATCATTTATCGTTCCACCATGCTTTGATGAAGTTCAAGAACATTGACAAAATTAAAGTCGCAATCTCAGACATGCTTTAATGAACGAAAATATCAATATTTGAAATATAAGAACAAGAATCAATCTGGACCGGACACATAAAAATGATCGGATATCAACTTTTCTTTTGTGCAAAATACGATAGAGGACTTGATTTAGGCTTTTGGGAAATATTGAAACCTTTGAAATGGACAAATATTATAAGCTTTTTTCCTGATTAAGACAAATGGTTGAAAAGATCCACTAAAATTTTTATTTCTCTGTGAATTTAAATCAAATACTTTGCTTTATTTATTTATTTTAAAAAAAATTCTACAAAATGTTTACTTCAAAGCAGGCTTGTCTTAACAAACAATGTTCAGAAAAATATATATACAGTTAATTTGCATTCCTAAAACGAGAAATGGAAAATTGGTAGCCCTTGGTTGACAGCAACCACTGCAGGAAAAGCTTGAAATTCTGTTCGGTCCGGTGAAAAGGGAGTTTTTACCAGACCGAATGTCTGGTAAAGTGAGACAGACTTTGGTAATCTCTGCACATACAATAAACTCCCTTGGAGGTCATGGGTTCCTGCAGTGACATCCATCTTGGATTTCTTATTGAAAGAAAATCAATAAATTTTGTAAAGGACCATCTATTGAACATTCCTAACAAATCTGGTTTCAGAAATGAAGATCAAAGTTTTCAGACGATGCTGATGACAACGACAGATGCAAACTGATGACAATACTTCACATAAACCTTTTGGTCAGACGAGCTAAAAAGCAATTTTTGGTGAACTAGAGACAATACTTTTAGTAATCTCACAGAAGTAATTAATAGTACTGGAAACAAGAATTGTAGCAAATTGACTAACTTTTCTTTATCCCCTCCTGAGTGATTAGAGGCAGGGGAATTGTGTGCTCCTTGTGGACGTAGTTCCTCTGGTATGGGTGGAGGAGGTCCCGTCCTACTGCCACTTGGTTGAGGTATTGTTGTCCGTCGTGGATTTCCTGGATTATATTGCACCTGTAATAATATAATAGTATTATACAAGTGGGTTCCTCTAGCAGCAACGGAAAAAGAAATATCTTAAAATAACGTCAGTGAAATGAAGTGATAGAAAGCATCAACATTATACATGGTCCCCATCTTATAAAACCACTCCAATCAAAAGCCAATCCTCTTAATATCAGGCCAGATTTCAGCTGAACTGAGAAAGTAAAATACTAGAAAAGTATCCCCCTCAAGAGACTACCTCTCTAATAAAGCCCTCTTTCATTGCAGTAGAGGTAGCCATATAAGAGAATTATTACTGTACTTCTTGGTCAATCTTCATTTCAGAGAACTTCACTCAAAATTCTACAATAAAGAAGGGAGATCAAATATTGACCCCATAAACAACCTATTTCATTTCCTGACTTTGCTGTATTTAATATAGACACAAAACCAATGTCGGGTCACAACCCATTAAAAAAAACAAAAAAACAGAGGCTCTCAAGAGCCTGTATCGTTCACCTGGATATAAACAGATCCAATTGGTCCTATGTAAAAACTATGTCCTGCAGTGGTAGTCATCTTGGAATTTCGATCAACATAAAAAACACAAAGTTTGTAAAGGACCTTCCAATGATTGATGCACAGTTTAGGTACCGGTTCAATCAGTGCAATAGCTTCAGAGAAGAACATATTTCTGTATTTTCCGCATATGGTTCTGTGTTAATACTATGACCTGTGGTGGCAGCCATCTTGAATTTCGGATCGGCATACAAAAAAAAAAACTTTTTAGAGGACCTTCAAATGATTCTTCCTGGGCAGTTTGGTTTCAATTGTCCATGTGGTTTAAGAGAAAAAGCGTTTTGAAACATTTTTTCCCATAGGGTCCAAAGTTAAACTAAGTCCTGCTGTAGCCGCCATTTTGAATTTCATATCGAAACAAAAAACGTAAAGTTTGTAGAGGACCATCCAATGGACGTTCATGTACAGTTTGGCTTTAATCATATTTGTAGTTTCTGAGAAGAAGGCATTTGAACATTTTCCCATAGGGTCCAATGTTAATCTATGTCCTGCGGTGGCGGCCATCTTGGATTTCCGATCGGCATAAAAAACAGAAACTTGGTAAAGGACATTCCAATGATCATTCATTTACAGTTTGGGTTCAGTCAGGTCATTAGTTTCAGAGAAGAAGATCTTTGAAATTTCAGCCAATCAGAGCATATTATTGGCCCTGGCAGCCATGTTGAATATCCGACTGGAACGGAAAAACAGAAACTTTGTAGAGGACCATCAAAGGAACATTCCTGCTAAGTTTGGTTCCAATTGGCCAAGTGGTTTCGGAGAAGAAGCTTGAAATGTGAAAAGTTTACAGACGACGGACGCCAAGTGATGACAATAGTTCACATGGACCTTTGGTCCAGGTTAACTAAAAATCCTTTCATACTTTGATCCAGATACTTTTTAAAAGAAACACTCTAAAATAACAGAATTATGAAAGAAGTGGTCAATATAATATGTTGTAATAACAGCATTATCTTCAAATGGTTCAGATATATAAGCAGTATGTACACACTTTCTAGTAAAATACTAGACAAGCAAATTTCTATTTTTTACCACACTGTTACAGCAGAAAACTGTTATAAAATTTACACCCAGTGACCTCATTTAAAAACATGACCTTATACATACAGATGTGTTATTGATAGTACACAATCAAAGGATGACAAATAAAATGCTTAGAACAAAAACTAAAAAATGTATTTCAAAATGCTGAGGTTTAATAATTACGATCTTTGTCCTGTCTCAATTTTTACATTTATAAAAAGGTGTCATAGACAATCTATGCTTCCTTCAGACCAATTTTCAAATAAACAGAATTTTATCCATTTAACCTTAAATGACCTACTTGCGGTTGTCTGTTTGGGTAAGATCTGGGCATTCCTACACCAGAATTATAATTATGAGAATCTGTGTGAGACCCAGCAGACCCATAACTTGATGTACTGTAATTATGCTGAAAAAAAAATAAGCAGTCTCTTTAATCTGTTACAAAAAAATATCTCTCTTAAAGATAAAACTTTAATATATCTATGTTTGCTTGATGGAATTAAATACTAATTTTCATAATATTTCAGTCAGGAACTTTTCTATTTGCTTTGGCATGGTTCAGATACATGTTGATTTTGAATTGGTGGCTCACACTTATATACGAAGTGACATACAGTCAAATCTGTTTTAAGTGGCCACCCAAGGGAAGGTCCGAAATTGGCCGTGTAACACAGGTGACCTCTTAATCAAGGTTTGAGATTTTAGAAACGTTAGCCAAATTTTTTAATGTCAGTCATTTACAATATTTTGATAATCATTTGTACGTATTGTGTACGTATTTTCAACACGTGCTTTCAACACGTGCGTGAGTATTGATTTTATTAAAATAAATAAAAAATCAAGGTTTGAGATTTTAGGAACATTAGCCAATTCTTTTTAATGTCAGTCATTTACAATATTTTGATAAGCATTTGTATGTATTGTGTACGTATTTTCAACACGTGCGTGAGTATTGATTTTTAAAATAAATAAAAACATTCTCTGATGAGATGTTATTATCTGAATTTTACCAATTATAGATTCAATCAATGTCAGGAAACTTCGAGAGAGAAAAGAAACCTACATTTGATTATACAACATGTACATTTACATAATACGGCAATACACAATCGTGTAATTAAAATTTACGAAACTGTCAACAAAACGATCTTTCATGTAAATCTACAAATACCACGTAATTGAACACTAATAAAACAAGATGAACTGTGAGCTAATGCTCACTCATGATACACCCGCTCTTCGGCAAACAGGAAATAAGAATCTGACAGGTTAAAAAACGGTTCCCACGATATGGGGTACCTATATGAAGTTTGTGACCAAATATCAGATATCTACCATCAATAGTTGCTGAGAAAAATGTGACGAAAATTGGGCATATATGTTCAATGTGTATAAAAATCAACAAAGTCGGCAAACAGGAAGTAGGAATCTGATAGGTCCAAAAACGCTTCCCACGATATGGCATACCTATATGAAACTTGTGACCAAATATCAGATTTCTGCCATCAATAGTTGCTGAGAAAAATGTGACAAAAAATGTGCATATATGTTCAATGTGTATAAAAACCAACTAAGTCGGCAACCAGGAAGTAGGAATCTGATGGGTCCAAAAACACTTCCCACAATATGGCATACCTATATGAAGCTTGTGACCAAATATCAAATTCCTGTCATCAATAGTTGCTTAGAAAAATGCGACGAAAATTGTGCATATATGTTAAATGTGTATAAAAATCAACAAAATCGGCAAACAGGAAGTAGGAATCTGATGGGTCCAAAAACGTTTCCCACGATATGGGGTACCTATATGAAGCTTGTGACCAAATATCAGATTTCTGCCATCAATAGTTGCTGAGAAAAATGTGACGAAAAATGTGCATATATGTTCAATGTGTATAAAAACCAACTAAGTCGGCAAACAGGAAGTAGGAATCTGACAGGTCCAAAAACGCTACCCACAATATGGCATACCTATATGAAGCTTGTGACCAAATATCAGATTCCTGTCGATTCCTGTCATCAATAGTTGCTTAGAAAAATGTGCATATATGTTAAATGTGTATAAAAATCAACAAAATCGGCAAACAGGAAGTAGGAATCTGATAGGTCCAAAAACGCTACCCACAATATGGCATACCTATATGAAGCTTGTGACTAAATATCAGATTTCTGCCATCAATAGTTACTGAGAAAAATGCGACGAAAAATATCTTGGATGGACGGAAGGACGGACAGAGGTAAAACAGTATACCCCCTCCCCCTTTGAGGAGCGGGGGTATAAAAAAACATCTATTCTGTTGTAAAAGCTTATCTGCAATTTGACAAGATGTTGGAATGTTATTAAGAGAGGGTTCAGCGATTTTAAATGAATATTGCTTCATAAAATTTATTAGTGATATCGATGTACACAACAGACTGTTGAATGGCTTCAATTCGGAGTTTTTTCTACAATGTACGCTTTCAAATTTATCATTAAATGATATTTCATTCATGATTAAAACAACAAAATTATTATGTCAAAAAATATTTTAGTTTCTGTCAATCCATGAAAATTGACACAAACGAAAAATAAGTGAAACCACAAATGTCATACTTGCATCTATTCAAAGGCAACAAATCACCTAGTCAACCAGTCAGCATTACAAGGAAATTACAATTCATGTGGACGAAGAGGAAGAAAGCTCAACTTGATATTTTCAGTGAGAAAGCTTACCAGATATTTAATATTACTTTATGGCTATGGTTGTGGTGTTTAACGCCACTTTCAACAATATATCATATTGTGGCGGTTAGTTTTATTGGTGGAGGAAAATGAAGTACCAGGAGAATACAAACGACCTGTCGGAAGTCATAGATAAACTTGATCACATAATGTTGTATCAGAGTACATCTCAAAACTTAAGTAGTGATAGGCACTGCTTTCACAGCTTAATCATCATCTCCATTAATTTTTGCACCCTTTGAAGGAATTATGAAAGAATTTTGTTTGTCAAATATATATAATACAAACCACAGCAGTTCCAGTTGGTCTAAATTTAGACGTAGCTCCTGGCATCTCAAATGTACCTATTCTTTGGTGTGTCATTTGTGTCTCATTTATCTGTTTATTTAACCATTGAATCACTACAAAAATAGTTTTACAATTGATTAATACAGTCAAACCTGTGTCATGTGACCTTCCAAGTAATCGCAGATATAGGGTCACATAAGACTGGTGGTCGCTAAATACAGTAAAACCTGTGTCATGTGACCTTCCAAGTAATCGCAGATATAGGGTCACATAAGACTGGTGGTCGCTAAATACAGTCAAACCTGTGTCATGTGACCTTCCAAGTAATCGCAGATATAGGGTCACATCAGACTGGTGGTCGCTAAATACAGTAAAACCTGTGTCATGTGACCTTCCAAGTAATCGCAGATATAGGGTCACATAAGACTGGTGGTTGCTAAATACAGTCAAACCTGTGTCATGTGACCTTCCAAGTGATCGCAGTTGGTAGCTGATTTGGACACCCATGTGGCGGTCCAGGGAGACAGGTAGTGATTTGGGAATTGCTTACTCGGCCCTTGCTCTGGGCCCGACAAGTTCTAAAATTTGCAGGTTTTGAAAATGAGGGTACTTGTGGTTGTAATTGTGGGGTCTACAGCTGGGTAACTCTGGGACCTCCTCCACCTCATCCTCAAGAGGTGAGGCCTACACCTGTCAACAGGTGGGGCACTTTAAACTGGAGCATTGGTAATACAAGTTTTTCCCTGTCTCTCCCCATGGTAGGTTGTGGTGCTTAACTACCAGGGTTTCTAGGACACTATGTCAACATATGTCAGCTGATAGCCAATTGCAAAGAAAGGTAATCAGTAGTCTCCCTGGGCCTCAACAAAAATATACTCTGTAGCCAAAATAAAGCCACTTGTGTATATTCTAGTAATTTGTAAATAACAAGTTATATGTATAATAAATGTGTTTAATTTTGAATTATGTTTATGTTCGTCCACAAATGAGCCTTATGGAATATTCATATAGTTATTAGTTATGGTAACTTTGTTATGGTATGGTTTTTGTCGTTGTGAGTATTGTAATTAATTAAATAGAGGTAGTCACTAAAAGCAGGTTTGCATGTAATTATTAGCATAGAAAGAAAATTCTCACAAATAAACATCAACATATCGAAAAGAAGAATCAACATCATCAACAATTTTGTTTTTTTTTGTACTATATCTCTTTCTAAATTAACACTTTGTTTTTTTTTAAACAAAATGTCAATTTATAAATAATCTTGAGATTTTGTTTCATAATAACATAATGTTATATTAAAATTATAAATAAAATAGGGTTTCGGTTTATGGTATTTAATGCCACTTTCAACAATATTTCAGTTATATCGTGGCAGTCAGTTTAATTGGTGGAGGATATTGGAGTACCCAGAGAAAAATATATCTTATTGTTATAAAACTATGATATACTACTACCAATGCTCACACTACAAGGACATCTTAAAGGTAAAACCAATGCTCACACTACAAGGACATCTTAAAGGTAAAACCAATGCTCACACTACAAGGACATCTTAAAGGTCAAACTAATACTCACACTACAAGGACATCTTAAAGGTCAAACTAATACTCACACTACAAGGACATCTTAAAGGTCAAACTAATGCTCACACTACAAGGACATCTTAAAGGTAAAGTTTGCTTTCTAGTTGGTCAAAAGAGAATTTCATGTCTACCTGTATTTTCTACTAGTTGTCATATATCTCAAGTATATTTTGCCATGTGTCATACACAACAATGGCTATAAATTCATTTGATTGATTATGTATATTGTGCTTTTCAAGTATCTATTGCCAGACAAATAATGGTTTTCATGTATCTATTGCCAGACAAATAATGGTTTTCATGTATTTATTCAGGACAGTGATACATACATTAAAATGTTTTGTTATTTCTTTACATATTCATTTTTCTGGAAAAAAATGTGTAAGATAACTATCTATCTACATATATCTACTTTGAATAGTGTAAACTGTTCCACTTCCTGTGATATAGTTTCCAAGGAACACTGGTGATATTGACACTTACTGATTTACTTTAAAGGCTAAAATCAAAATGCCATCAAATTGGAAAATGTCAGTTAATTAATTGCATTATAGAGTATTTGGTTATATAAAAATAAAAGAATGCTATATCCATAGCAGACAATAGCTTTCATTTGTAAAATAGAAACTAAAGTTAGTGCATTAAAACCACAAAAATTGTAATTTTTCAATTATGTAAGGGTGTAACTCTGGAACTGTACAAGACATTTTAGCCCAAATCAAACATGATCCGTGTAGTGGTGAAAACCATTGTGCAAAAATTAAATTAAGTGGAATGACTCCGGTACCATGAAAAGAACTATAGCCAAATTTGAGCTTTCTAAGCTGTGTTGAAAAAATTACGAAAATATTGATAGCCATGTTTAAATCACCAACCAACTTCTGGCTTCCATGAATTACTTCTTAATTAAATTAATTACCTACCATTTTCATTTGTCTTCAACAACTGTTTACTTTCTTCTAGCTTCTTGATAGTCGTTTCTAAATTTTCATTCAACTTCTTATTCTTAAATATAAATAAAATGATGCTTAA
The DNA here is from genome assembly GCA_002080005.1 of Gigantidas platifrons. Taxonomy (NCBI): domain Eukaryota; kingdom Metazoa; phylum Mollusca; class Bivalvia; order Mytilida; family Modiolidae; genus Gigantidas; species Gigantidas platifrons. The sequence continues at coordinate 37,804 of MJUT01025479.1, forward strand.
AATACATGTAATTAGATAATACAAGGAATACACAGCAAAATCTGTCTACACAAAACATCCTTCAAGACAATTTTAAACCTGTCTAATCTAACCACCCTTCAGACCAATCTTTTTGTCCAGAATAGGCAGATGTTCAGATTTGACAGGATAAATGGACAAAGACTTTGGATCTTGGAGCTAAATTTGAAGTTCAGATTACACAAGATACCTTCAGTTTGAATAGTTTTAATTGTACTTTAACACCAACTATTGTTTTATAAGTGAGAGGCTTAATCATTAATTACTAAGTAGTCATGCTGTTAATGGATATAGGAGATGAAAGGAAACTGAATAGACAATGTAGCAAAATGAAATGATCTCTGAGAAAGAGATGAGTTATATTTCTTCCTCTTCTATGCCAGATGGATAAATTCTTATCATGGTGGACAAAACAATGAAAAAAATACTCATATTTCATTAAACAAGAATTCTGAGTGTATTGCACACAGCAATACATTGTCACCTGCCGGCCGCAAAATTCAGTGGACCTAATATATTAGAAGTATCACCTTGCAGTGACTAGATTTTAAATTACAAGTTCGAGGGCCAAAACTCAGCCAAAAATCATTCGACCGGAATGAAATTCGAACTTTAACTGTAACTCATCTAGATATAACCACATACCAAATATCAAGTCAATATATCAAAGGACCTAAAAAAAAAGTCCGGACAACTTAAAATTTTAATGTGACGGACGGACAGAGTAGGGGACTAAAAAAAACTGGGTTGCATTCCAATAAGGAAGATAATATGGCCTGTTTTGGAAATTTAATATAAAATATAAACCTCTTCTTCTGTAGACTTCAGAGAATTCTTGGTTGTTGCTAAATCTTGTCGTAATTTCTCTAATTCATGATCTTTATCACCCAGCAGTTTTTCTTGTTCTGTGGCAATTTGATTCCTCAACTTAATCTGAATTTAAAATAAAATTGTCTCATACATCTATTATTAAATTTAGTTAATGTGTGTGTACTGGAAATGGTACTTTCACCCAAGATTTATCTCATCTTTACATATTCTCACTATTCCAAAGTGAATAGCAATAATAACCATATTTAATTCTTTGAGTTGCTTCTACATTTTATTCTGACAAAAAACTAGAGGCTCCCAGGAGCCTGTAATCACTCACCTGGTTTTCAATTTGACATCTAAAGTTGATAGAAAATGGGGGTGTTACACATAATTTTGAAAGTGGGCCACCCAAAGATCATTTCAACTCAAATTTCTGAGCAAAAGATTTTGATGTGATTTTATCTCATAATATTCCTAAATGGAATAAACTGGCTGAAAAAATCTCACAGAAAAACCTAGAATATATGTTAAACTACTCATTGTCATGTAGCTGCAGTTAAAATTTGAGCTCATTTTGACTGATACTAAAGCAGCAATGGACAACTAAAGAAATTTATATTTTTAGTAACAGCAGCCATCTTGAATGGAGGGCAGGGCTGTCGGACACAATTTTGAAAGGGACCTACCCAGGGACCATCCCTGCCAGGTTTGGTTTAATTTCGTTCAGCAGTTTCAGAGGAGAAGATTTAAATGTGAAAGTTTACGACGTACGACGGACGCCAAGTGATGGCAAAAGCTTTGGCCAGGTGAGCTAAAAACCATACATTTTGTTTAATATGTACTTAACTAGTACCATAATCTTCAGTATTTGGTTGAAGGGAACAGAAGTTCAGTCCAGGGTTTTTGCTAGTTCTATTGGGAATTGCCACCTAACCTAAATTGGGAAATTTTATTGACAAAATATGAATTTGAAATTAACTTGGGAAATAATAAACAAAATAACTTTGCAGTAGAATTTATTTCACTCAATTACAACATCATGTATCTGTCCTTTTTATTTTTGAATTTGTCTACTAATGTGTCAAGATTACTATCTGACAGTTTGTCCTTTCCTTCCATGGATCATATCAAAAGCTTTTAAATTCATTTGGGTCAATCTTTACTTCAGAAGAGTTTTAATCAAATTCATATTTAAAAAGCTCCTTTCCATAGAGGCAGGGATGATATTCATCAAGTAAAAGATGGATGGATCAGTTTGAAAAAGCTCACAATATTTACACAAATAACCTGATTTAATACAACTATAATATAACCAGGGAAAACTTTGCTCTAAAGTGAACTAAACCTTCTCATATCCTGCTTAACGAGTGTTGGATGATTTTCATCCAACTCTGAATTAACGTTATTGTGCTGTCTGTAATAGAAGATAAGAGTAACAACACTATCAGTATCGTCATCGTGAGTTTGACATTCGACTTCACAAATGCTCATTTCATCATCATTTTCCTTGGGTTTCTTCTTATTTGTTGTCACAAAAACAGAATAAATTGACAGTGTTTGTTTTGCCTCTTTAGGCTTTATTTTTATTCAGGTATTATTTACTGTTGTGACACATGTTTATGTCAAAAAAGAACGACGAACGATTGTACAGAAAAAGCTTACAGATGACCGGATATGTAATCCGTAATATAAAAAAACGTTTCCGGAAACGGTTACTCAATCCGGATTTTTACCGACAATAACTCCAATCAGTTTGGGAATTATCTGACTGAATTTGGGAAAAATGGACCCTATTTTTCATTGGAAATTCGGCAGTAAAATAAGTGGAGCAAAAACCCTGCAGTCAAATCTGCTAATGCGGTCACCTCTATTAAGCAGTCATCTGTATTCAAAGGTCACCTCATTCTTGTCAAGCCAGACAATTTCATATGATTTGAACCTCTTTTAAGAGGTCATCTGTCTTATAAGGTCACTTTTTCTTTGTCCCAAAGGTGACCTCTTAATACAGGTTTGACTACATATTGTTCATATTTATATTTTTATAGACTATCGAGTTACAGATTTTCACTGATTTATAATGACTATTGGATTAAAGCTACTAAATGCTCCCTACTGTAATAAATTTGATTACCTTAAATAATGCCCCCCTCCATCCCCATTTTATTAACAAAGGGTTGATAAACATGCTTACTTGTGCTGAGCTAACATGAGTTATCCTCCCATACATATTCACCCAGATATAAATATCAATGTTGCTATGTGATTGTATTTTGTCAACTTTAGGAATAAATTATGAACATATGAAAAAATCTGCAACTTGTCCATTTCAATTTTTACATACTGCATATATCATCAAGGAATAGAACTTGAAAACAGCTTTCACATTTTCCTTTTTTAAACGTAATACTAAAAGATGTGTTTACTAGAATATATATGGTACCTTAGCATGATAGTTCTTTATTTCTCCTTGTAATTTTTTGATAATTTCATTTCCTTTCATTAATTCTTCTGACATAGCTTTGACTTTATTTTCTAATCTTTGTTTCTCTTTTACTCTCCCATCCAATTCTTCTTCATACTTTCTCTACAATATATAATTAACATTGAAAGCCAACAGGTAACATTTTCATTCTGTCATAAAAAAAATGCAGTAATTGATCCAGTCCAAAATGATGTACAACACATACCTTTATTATCTAAATACTAAATAGATTTTCTGTGTGTAAAAAACCAAACAGGCCGGTCAAATGATTTCTTGTGTATGAAACAAAAATAGGACTTTTTTATGTTTGCAGGGAATAACCGAAGGTTATGGAAATAAACCTATCTACTTCAGTTTCCTGTATACAATCCTTCTTTACATGGGGATCTGCATATTGTAACACAACCAACAACCTACAAGCTGGACATAAATCAATAGCCTGCGTTGCAAGCTAAAAACCTCTATAGTAGTTCATTATGAGTTGTCATTGATGGCTCGTCGGAAAGAACAAAATCATGATGTGGTTGTCAGGTAAAATTTTGCTACCAACATCTTCTAAATCTGGTCTGCAAACATTGTGATTTGTTAGTGGGAGATCAGATTAAAATAAAAATTGGAATATTTTGACCTCCAAACTTAATTCAAGTTCAATTTAAAACAAACCCATATTCCTCCCTCCATCCAATCAAACACAAATCATTCAAACAATATCATAATAAATACATATTCTTGATGGAAAGTTACATATGAAGCAGAAGAAGTGATTTACTTTCAAGATTTGAAATAAATGATAAATAGCATTATAGTGAACTATGCTCACCCTACCATCTGACAGAACTCAATTAGAGGTCACATCCACATGAACTTTCGAATATGAACTTTAATTTAAAAAATCAACCAATCAGAGAGCATTACGATTTTAATGTGACAATAAAAAAAGATTTAGCCAGCAGCGTTTTTATTGGCTGATCACTATTTTTTTTTATCTAGAAATGACCTCTAATTGTGTTCTGTCAGATGTTAAGGAAGCATGGTGTATTATGACAACTGATAATAATCAGATTGGGGTTGAACAGTTAATGCATAAACATAACATGCCTGCTATAAAATCTTTCTGGACGACAAGAAAATTTAGGCATAGATCCAATTAGCATATTGTTATTGGAAAAACAAAATTTTTAAAATGAGTGAGTGCGTGACTGATTATTGCTTAACGCCAAACTCAGCAATTTTTCAGCTATAACATGGCGAGAACAAGATAATTTTTAATGAGATGATGGTGAGGTCCGCTTTGTTCTAGACCAACATGCTGAGTTGGATATTTATAGTGCTAGCTCACTGAAACAAGTCTGTGGGTAGACATGTCGCTCCAATCTGACACATTATCTTCATTCTGAGCCAACCAGTCTTTGCTCTTTCTCCTTAATGCTGCATGCTTAGCGGAGAAGCAACAAATACAAATTGCATAGTCTTTGATTTGACCACACTTGAGGCAAGCATGCTAATCATTTTGCCACAGATTCGGTTTAATCTTAAAAGTAAAAATGTCTTTAGCAGTATAGTTTTATTAACATAGTATACCTTCTGGTCTTGTTCAGATCCTAACAGATCAGAAGATTTAGCTATTAGATTTTCTTTATCTTTCACTTCCTGTTCTAACACAGCTAACTTTGTTCTCATTTGATTTATAAGTTTTTCTTGTTCATGATATTCACTGTCTAATGTAGTATTTTGTTTCCGTAAACTCTGAAGTTCTTGCTTTGCTCTCATATGCTCCTCTTCAAGGGAAGATAATTTTGATTTTAGCTCTCGTATCGAAGATTCAGCTTTATATTTCCTGTCAGTAAGATCCTAGAAGATAAATCATAGTAAAATACAAAATTTTCTTATTTTTATAACTACAAGGTATACCAATAATTGTATGTAAATATATCCATATTGTAAATTGTTATTTTCAAGTATTTAACAGGAATTTTGGAGTAATTGTGGAATCAGAAAATCAGAAACACTTGTATTTTATTTATGCTTACTGTTATAAGACATTACTTGATTATCATTTATGTGAGTACAGTGAATTGATTTTAAACATGTTTGCTTTTTTAATTATGAAGCTATTCCAAAAATGATGGCAAAAAACAGTATGTCAGTGCCCATCTATATGTATCATAATATTTTAACTAGAACTGTTTAATATTTCTGAGAAATTTTAATCCAAGCCTAAACTTGAAGACTGATTTAGTACTTATTACATATGTCTTACTGCCAATATAATGCTTATCTCAAGACTGATTTAGTACTTGTTACATATGTCTTACTGCCAATATAATGCTTATCTCAATAGCTCTCATACTACTATAAAAAGATAGTTTTTTTTTTCAAATTTGAGTATAATTTCAATACAATAAATATAACATAAAATAATATGAAAATTGTGTTTGTTACCTCACATATAGATGTAATGGAAAGGTGAAAATACCAGAGTGTAAAAACTATAATCTTAGGAGTTGCTTTAAATAGGAAAATAAATACATTTTAGGCCATGCAAAGTTAATTACTTGGTTCTCAGGTCCTTTTTTGTCAAAATTGATGAGGGAGGGCAGCATTTTTTTTTTATCCTTTTACTGCTGTAAAAAGTGATGCGGGAGGCATTTTTTCTTCTTTTTTTTGGTGAAAAATATGGCAATGTATAAATCTTTTCATTACTTTATTGAAAATTTCAATTTTATTTCTTCCGATGGTGGCAGAAACATCACAAGTGGTTAATTTTTATGGAAACGTCCAATCCGCTGGTCCCAACGTACCATTTTTTATCTCCGTAAACAATTCCAATAAGGTACAAGCTTCGGAGAAGCCCCCTATTATGTTTCCTGGTAAAACTGGCAAACATTTGTGCCGAATTTGCACAGAAACGATTGACATTTTGTCTAAATGTCAAACGGAAACACGTTTTTTATTTATACATTGTCATAACGATGCTTTAAATCTCATTTAAGCATGATGCGTTTTAAAGCGTTTCACCGACCACGCGATATAAGAGAAAAACGGATGCGGTTGTTTTTTCCGTACGGACAGCGCTACCGCATTTAATTATTTTTTTTTACTATTGTTGCAAAAAAATCGGCAATGTGGCGACGAATTTCCACATGCGGGCAGGCCTGAGAACCAAGAAATTAACTTTGCATGGCCTTAGGTAAAAATGGTCTAGAACCAGCTAATGATGCTTTTGTACTGTCCATATTTAATTCATTGTTATTGTTGTCAAAGTATGTGGCATTAGAGATGGGGTGAATCAGTGCATTTTTGGAGGGAGGAAAGTGGGGGTCTGTTGCTAACATATTAAGTTATTTAACCCTACCACAACCTATATTTAGAATGGTCAATATAGAATTGTTTTGAACACACAAAAACAACCAATTCATTTTATGCCAATTCTGATCAGAAATACCAACCTTATTTGAACCTTCTAATTCATATAGCCTAGACTCTAACTGCTTGACTATTTTCATATGAGCCTGTTCTAAATCTTTTCTATCTCTTTCCTGTTTCTGTTGAAAACTACTTTGCATCTGTAAAAATCGCAATAACATATTAATAAAATGTTGTCCAAATGACAGAGAACTCAATAATTTGTACAAAGAATGTAAATTATTAACATTACCTATATCCATGGTGTGATCCTGTCATGTCCTATTGGGGTTACTGTAAATCAATTTTTACTCTAAAAACATCTGGTTAACCTAGGACAAGTATTATACACAAGACAGGAAGCTTATTTACTTCTATAACAATTATTGATTGAAATGACAAAAATAATTAAAGCCCAAGTCTTTCTCAATTCAACAATTGCTGCTGTTGAATTTTTTTTCTTTATTTTATTTTTTTCAGCATAAAGAAATGTTGTATGCAAGTACCTAAGAATTTAAGCCATTTTGGCTAAGCCTCGATCATACACTATTTGGTTTCAAACAAGTTTGTAGTTTTTGATAAAAAAGCTTTTAATTCATTTTTCCATAGCTACAATCATACAAAATATGAAAAGGGACCATCCAGCAACTATTCATGTATTGTTTGGATTCAATCAAGTTCACTATTAATGTATTGTTTCGGCTGAAACACAATATAGGGCTCATACTCAAAAGCAGTGTGTTATGTGCAATATTAAACTACTTCCATTGAATTTAAAGGTATCACTCTAATATCATGTTTTGGATGGTGAAACACAAAAGTTGCATACAAAATTTCAAGAAGATATCTCTCATAGTTTTTGAGTAACAGGCAAATGGGTACTGAAAAATTTGCACAAATAAGGCATTATGCTGTTGCACTGGAAATTTGTTTACTTTTACACCAAAATCTACCTGTCAAAATAGGAAAACAACAACACTATTTTAATATAAATCTTTAGAAAAATTAATCAGGATTAATTTGATACCAAATTCATGAAAATCGGATATCAATTGGAGAAATTATCAGGCTTTATCCAAAAGGTATGTTTCGTTATATAGTTTTAGACAAGAATTTCTCCCATTCGTTATGTGAAGCTTAAACATAATAAAACACCTAATTTCATACAAAAAAATTATGTTTCACACTCATCAAATATAACAAGTTAATAAAAAATCCATTTCAGTAGGATATTGGATTAAAATTTTGTTTATTTGTATTTCAAAGTCCAAAAAATATCTCTATCAGAAATCTGTAGGGTCCGTAACCAGTAAAAAAATCTTCTAGAAAACTTTGTCAAAAGATTGATATTTTCATGTTTGAAGATGTAAAATACACAGAGTAATTATAATCAGTCAAAATATGAACAATTGTAGACAGAATAAAAACTGCAGAACAGAAAATATGGTTACGGACACTACAAAAAAAACATGTAGTGTTCGCAACTATATTTAAGGGTGTAATTATAATCTTGTGAATAAATGTTAATTAAAAAGAGAACTAGCAAGTAATTCTGAGTAATCTTAACATCATACCAACTTCAGACATTATAGATCATAGAAAACATGTTGATTTTAAGAATAACAGTACTTGAATTTTCAGCTCTGCTGCAACACTGCATTGCCCTTTATTGTGTTTTACCCGTTTGGATTCAATCAAGTTTCTTGTATCTGAGAAAAATAGTGTTTCATGCAACAATGATTTGAGGTGAAAGGTGATAGTACGTTTTGTTGATATTGGTAGAATACGATTGTTTCGAATCATGTCAATTCAGACCACATTCCGTCTTTTTCGTGTCTTGACGTCTGAACAAATCGGCAGGCGACTTCCGGTGTTTACGCTATTACTGTGACAACGTCAGCATATCATAGTCGTAGATGCGGTAGATTATAAGTAATTGTAATATGGAGACGCCAAGGAAACCGCTGAATAAATACTGGTGTTCGGTACCCCACTATCTGTCTTATATAAGAAATATATACATAAAGGCAGATCGTTTTCCTTTGATGATGCTGACAGCCGCAAATAAAGAAAGAAAACAAATTTAATTTTAAAGAAGTATTTGCCTCTGTGTTGAAGTCTTTGATACAAATAAAATAATTTAATTGATATCTGTCTTTTACAGAAAATGCTAAGATTTTTTCAGCTTGAGGATCGAACGTTAAAACGGCACATATCGATTGGAGTTTTTGTTGTGTACATTGACACCGGAAGTTCAGTGCCAGCAGTTCCATCGAAATCACGTGATCTGGCGGACGAAAATAACAAAATTTTGACGGAATGGAAATGATTTGAAACAACCGTATTGTTGACCATCACTGTTTAAACTTGCTTTTCATATCAATAGAGCCCTATGTTAAACCTATGAGCTATAAACTGATTCAGTAGTTTTAATATTTCATTAGTCAAAAAGTAGTAATACTTTTGCTTTAGTTTGACTTTAATCCAATACCTGTAGCATTTTTTCTTTTTCTGTAGCCATTTCATTTTTATGTTTGGCAGACATTTCATTTAATCTTGCTGTCCATTCTGCTTTGTGGTTATCTAGCTCTATTGACCTGCTACTTAAAGTCTGTAACACAAATTATAACCATATTAATTACAAACAATGACAACATTGTGATGTCCTAACACGTAGTTCTAAGTAGTAATAGTCTCACAGAAATAAAAGATATCATTCTTTGTATTATATTGGGCACATTTAAACAAATAAAATTTCAAATATGTAGATAATATCTATTAGTAAACATGAAATCGAAGATATATAGAAAGAAAAGTGGTCAATACATGTTGCAATCTGTTTCAGCTTTGTGAAGCACATGCTCATTATAATAGACCCTATTGAGACTGTAAAATATAGAACAGCAATACAAGAGCTGTTTCTTTACTTTAATTTGAGTTTAATAGTAAAGTTGAATATAGTTTCTCATGTTCATTTACATCTACATCCTTTCTTACAACATAATAAAGGTAATCTAATATTTCTTAAACTTATTAATAAATTTCTGTGCAGCTTGGGAACAACGTAAAAATTAAAACATAAAATGTTTCAATAGTGTCTCTAGAGAGTACTATTGACAATATAAATGTTTAAATCAAACCTCTTGTGTCTGTTGAAGTCTTTGATTCAGATCTGTATCTGTATGTTCTAATCTCTGCTGTAATAGTGCATTTGTATCCTGAAGAAGATAAACAAATCATGTTTAATTCAAATTATAAATCAATTAGTAATTTTTGGTTAATTAATTTGTATATGGTGCAATTTTCAGCATTGGTTGTGGCTAAATTCACATGGTACATTTAATTGAAAAGAAATGCCTTACATCATCTAGACTATGATCTTGTATAATCAATTAGACCAGTCAAAAGTACCAAATATGTAATATGTGACTTCATCAAGACTACATGTAGCAAGTATTTCAGATTTAACTAGTAATCTGGGGAAACACATGGCTGTAGAGGCAACACTATATTTATTGAAAGCTTTTGACGAGTCATGGCCATGATCGTTAGATAGCTGGATTTACTTCAACCTAAATGCAAGTATTGCCTTTAAACAACAAAATGTGTGATTTCACTTGACCTGACCATGATGAGGTGTACTTGATACAACTCTATATATGTGATAAAGGGTGGTCATTATGTATATTGACTCTCTGTATAACTAAGGTTTCCTGCACCATTAAAACTAACCATCATGATATAACCCCATAGTTTGATAAATGAGGTATAAATTCACACCCAGCAAATGCAAGGTGTGATCCACTTGTACTTTGGGAAAATTTGCCTGGCACATATTGACATTGTTTCACTCTGAGACTCTGGATTCCTTACATCACCAAATCTGATTGCCATGTCCATAGCATCAAGCAAACATTCAATCAATCAATCAACATCAGTGTGGGAAACAATTTTTTTCAAACACTCGCCAAAATGGCGAGTGGACTGAAACAAGTACTCGCCAAAATGAAATAGAGCTCGCCATGTTTGGCGAGTGACATTTTTTTTAAACTTGCCAACAAATACCAAATAAACAATACAGTAATGTTCAACAATTTCAGTGTTCTAACTAGAACGTTGTCTAAGGGCGGAACGCCCGCCTTAAAATAGTAGCGCCCTGCTGCCCAAATCTTGCTATTATAAAGCGCCCTTGCCTTTTTCTGAAACACCCTGCCCTAATTATTATCTTGTGCCCTTTTCAAGAGATCATAAACACCGAATTGTACATCGCCATTTTGTTTTTCTCTTCAATTTGTTTACGCCGATTTGAGTGCCACCTATGAATAAATTTGTATAAACAGTGCTTACCTTGTCAACCGATGATCAGCTGTTCTAATCTATCAGTTTTTATGCAATTCGTGATTTGTTATTTACCCTGAGTTGTTCTTAAAATAAAAATATGAAAATCACTAATACCAAAATGCCGTCCAGAGAAAGACGTCTGAATGAGGAGATAAACAAAAATGCCAAAGAAAATAAAAGCTTAAAATCATTCTTTACTGTGAAAACGTAAGTTATTTAACATACTGCTAAAAAGTGTAATATGGATCTATAGAAAACATTTACAATTAAATTATGAAGAATTTCGAAATTTGATTACTTTTTTTAATCATAATTTTATAAAATTTGAAAAAAGCAGTAAAGTATGCTTTAAATCAATATTTTGGAGTTTTAGATAAAATTCAAAAATCAGATTTTTTTATTTTTGTAGAACCAGAGATGAACCCATTCAGGCATCTTCCTCATCTCAATCTTTAAAAAGAAAACTAATTGATGAAAATGAAGAAAATAATACTTCAGAAACGCCGCGAAAAAGATACAATAATGGGCATAAAGTAGGATTTGACAATAAGTGGAAAATTAATAGAAAATAGTTACAGTTTTCAGTCGATACAATGTCATGAGCATTATGAATTAAAAGAATATCACATACAGGTGCCCTTTTTTATTATGACGCTTACGTGTTATAGTGCCTTTTTTTATTTAGCACCCTGCCCTTTTCAAATCCTGGCTAGAACACTGAATTTATTTTGCAGATTTTGACAAGTCATTAACTTGGTCAAAAAGGATCAACACTCTCTTAAGAGCTGCGTTGATCTCTTATTCCTCAATTTTGCTGTCTTCGTCATCATCAAGTACGGAAGCACAGACCTTTAAGTTTTAATGCGCGGTATAAAACATGTATGTCAAATCTGGTTCCGACACATATCTAACTTTTAGTTTTCGCTACGAATTCATTTTAAATATTTCAAAACCAAATTATTGTATTTGCATTAATTTTAAAAGTCATCACATCTATTTGTAATGAAACAATATTTCATTTAATCGTGAAATCGACCTTGGCAAAATTATGCGGGTCGGGATTGTATACTTAATTTTTCTGTAGACAGAAAGCGTCATGATCTCCAATGTTGGAGGTAAAGATAGATACAGATACATGACGGAATGTTTTCTTATCGAGCAATGATTAATAAAATGTTGGATAAATGACACAGTTAACAGAAAATTTAACTGTTTGGGAGCTATGGTATTTTAAAGCTGTAAACCAGTTATCGTGGCGAGCGTTTTCAAGTTCCTACTCGCCAGACCGGCGAGTATAAAGTGGATTGTACTCGCCACCTGAAATTTCCACTCGCCTTTGGTGAGTTGGCGAGCGGTCATTTCCCACACTGCAACATCCATTTATAATTTTACCTTGAGTTGTTTCAGACAGTCAGCAAGGTATTTTTTAACATCCGAGTCTGTCCCTGGTATAAATTTTAAACTAAGATGAGTTAGATGTTTAAATGGATTAGTTTCTATGACATTTAATATCCCTGTAGTTCTTTCATTGGTGTAACTTCCTTGACTTACGAAATGAAGAACAAATCTGAAATAAAAAAAAAGGTTTGTTTCATATAAATATATTGCTCTACAAAGAACTCAGGAAAATCTTAAAATAAATGCATAGAAAGTAATGTGTTAAAACATTCTGACTTGTCAATAGTTTGCTTGTGTCCAAGTTGTAAACAGAAGTCAGTTGTCTCCCTTTGATAGAGTTATTGGTCTTTGAAGTCTTTTGAAAGATGTAGTGAAATATAGCAGAAAGACTCTCAACTTCAATGGGAATGTGGAGACATAAAAAAAAAATTCATGAAAAATAAAATAGAAGGTTCACACAAGTAGGGGATGGAAAGATATGTGGTACAGTTTGAATAACAGCCATCAAGTGTTTTAAGAAAAGTTGGGGATTAACACTAGTATGACCACATGTACAATGATGTAACACTCCAGATAGTAACCTCTGTATCATATGTTGGCTCTGCTATACAGGCAACACAAACAAGTGAACTGATAAAAGTTATGGAAGTTTGTAAAACTTTTACCAAACTTTTATTGAAAGCCAGAGATCTAGATCAGATTGGCAATAATTTGTTAATGATACATGTAGTATTAATACAAAAAAAATCTGTGAACATAAATTTATATGACCATATAACATGTACAAAAATTAATCTCAAAAAGATTGAAAAACATCTCACTTTTTGTTATGTCAGACATCATTACAAGAAAATTTATTTTGAATGTGTAATGGCTTTTGCATTGAATTAAACTGTAATTGTTACAATTTTAATTTCATATTTGTCAGCATGTTTAGGAGTATGGAGGAGTGGCATGGCCGCCATCTCATGGTAGCTAGATTTACATCTACCCTCGCAACGATTACAGTTGTGAGTTCAATTACAACGAATGTTGAGATGTACTCTATAAAACTTTATATCAGTGACTGGCAGCAGATCAGTGGTTATTTCTGTTACTCATGTTTCAACTACCAACAAAACTGAGAGTCGGAATATAACTGAAATATTATTGAAAAAAAAACCCACCTAATACCATATCTAAATAATCCCAACAATCCAATCAATATATGTCTTACTTTGGCATCTCCTTGTGCTCTTCACGTATACCCATTTCTAGTAGATCTATAAATTTCTGTGGAAAGGCTGCAAAATCCACCAATAAACCTTGCTGAGTTTTCAAACTATAAAACATATAAATTGCAAAATTATAAGAACAGTTTGATGCTGATTTATGTAATAAGAGGTGGAAGACTTCATTTTGTTTTTTCAACATTGTACAATGTATCTATAATTAGTGAGTAATTCATATATTAACATTGAGTGCGTCATTTTTTTTACTACTGTAGGTAACTATGTATAATGAGCTAGATTTTACCGGTGGGATGTGCATTATAAACATGAACTGTGTGTACATGTATTGGACTCTTCTTTTTTAGACTGGTAGAAAATCATGTATCTGCCATTTTTTTGTGCTTACTGTTTGTCAACATGTAAAGAAGTCAACCTTTTATTTTACTTCATATATTTTGGACATTATTCTACAAAATCATTTAATGTGTCTAATGTGTGTATAATATAACCCCAAAGACGGTATATGAATGACAAGATCATGTTACATTTTCATGAGATGATGATGACTTTTTTTACTACTCTAGACCAACATGTTGAGTTTGATGATGACTTTTTTTACTACTCTAGACCAACATGTTGAGTTTGATTTTTACAGTACTAGATCAATGAGGTACTCCAGTTGGACACATTATCATGAAAATGTAATATATTGTAAATTTGACAGGAATTTCAAGAGATATAACTGGAACAAAAATATATCGCAATAATTAGTTTTCACTACTTGTGATGCCATTTTGTATATTATCTCTTTAATCACTACAATTCCATACAACAATAAACAGGTCCCTAACAAAACTTCAACCTAACAATACCAGTACTTAATCATTTACAGTCAATACTCTTTATCCTAATTATGATATTTTCCATGAAGATCTTACCAATGCTCTTTCAAATTAGGAGGTACCAAATACCATTTAAGTATGAAGAAGTACCTTGTACAATTTACTGTCCAATCTTGAATCACAGGACTATTGGAATATATATATACCAATAACTATCAGGCCTGTACATACATGTATTTGTGTTTCAATTCCTTATACATTTAATTTGTATATGGATAGTGGAGAGAGATAATTATAAAAGTTTGCAAGCTTAATTTTTCATCAATTTCTAAAGTTGACAAGAACAAAATTCAACCCTAACCTAAGTATGTTAAACATTATAATTAACCAGTATCAACCTGAACAATGTTCTACCTTGATTCCATATTTAGGAAGTTATTTATCATAGTTAAGACCAAACATTCAAATTGTTACTGAACCAAAAAAAATATTGCAATAGATAAAACCTACTTTTCAATGAATTACTGAAAACCTTTGGATACATAAAGTGGTGTACAATGTTATTAAATTTATTTAGGGGATTGATGGTTATCAACTATGAAATTCATAAAATATTTATTGATCACTGCAGATAGTTTATCATTTGATAGAGAGATAAAATGACTACTGACCTCCCCTACATTTAAGGGCATTTTTCTTGTTTAACAGGGTCATCGTGGTCATGATGGTTGGATTCATAACTACCTACGCAATCAGTGCCATTAACGTTGTGAGTTTGAATCCCGTTCAGACGAGGTGTACTCGATACAACATTATGTGATAAAGTTGTTCAGTGACTTGCAGCAGGTCGGTGGTTTTCTCCAGGTACTTAGGCTTCCTCCACCAATAAAAGTGACCGCCACGACATACCTGAAACATTGTTGAAACGTGTTAAACATCATAACCCTAACCCTTTTTTAATGCAAAATAGTGTTTCATCTAGCTTCCAAAAAGGGCAAGCAAAATTTTATGAAAAGGGCACATATGGTGTCTGTGTGTACCATCGTTGAAGACCGTGTGCTGACCTCTAGATTTTGTTATGTGCTGACGTGTACATTTGTATAAATTTATATAAATATTTTTTATAAAGAAAATTTTTTGATGACCTTTATCATATTTATGGAAAAAAATAGAATAAGTAAGGTTTAGTCAGATGAAGGTATATTGATTTTATCATTGTTTATTTGCTGCAAGCCTTGTGTATTAAACTTTGCTCACATATCCAGGGATTCAGCCAGGATTTTGAGACCATTAGTCACTTTTGCAGAACAGATTTTTTTTTCTAATTACAAAATGTATGAATAAACAAGAATATAATGAGCTTAATCTTATAATCAGTTATGCTGCCTTATTGGTTAGTAATGGATATTGAAAACCTCCTAGATGGGAGCAACCAACTGATAAAACAACATTACAACTATTTTGATCACAATACCATACAAATTGTAAGAACCCCCTCCCCTACCCTTTTTAAAATGTTATTGTGCTTTGGTCTAATACCACAACAATTGTAATAACTCATATTTGTGTAGTCTTCAGCAGAAAAAAAATTTCTGCCAGTTTGCCCAATGGTCCAACTTCTATATAGATTCTTT
This sequence comes from Gigantidas platifrons, assembly GCA_002080005.1. Classification (NCBI taxonomy): domain Eukaryota; kingdom Metazoa; phylum Mollusca; class Bivalvia; order Mytilida; family Modiolidae; genus Gigantidas; species Gigantidas platifrons. Next base: position 53,948 of record MJUT01025479.1, read on the forward strand.
GTAGGAAACCAGTCTAGAACAAATGTCAAAAACTGAAGCAAGTTGTAAAATAAATAATTATTTCTCAGACCTCATAATCAAATTGCAACAATTGGAATAAAGATACTGTAGTTATTTTTTTTAATTCCAGACACGTGTCTGTTTGTAAATAGTTCTATAAATAGAACGCATTTGTTACCCGGATGCTGATCGATAGAAAACTTATGCACATATCAATATAACTATATATACATATTATATTGATACGTGGCAGGAGCTGGATAGTAAACTGGAGGAAATTGTGAGATTTCTCTGAAGATATGAAATAGTGAAATTTCTCTGATGATATAGCACAAGTTAATCACAAAAATACCAAAAAGAAAGAAAAAAAAAGGGGGAAAAAATGTTCACGAAAAAAGGGGGGAGGGGCTCAAATGAGGGATCCTATCCCAGAGTACCTGTCTTCGTGCAGTTCATTTCAACGAATTGAATGGCCAACCTTTGCATATAAATGACCATATTAAATATGAGAACTAAGATTTCATTTCACAGAAATGAGAATAAATACATCAACAGTTCGCTTGGTTAAAAGTACACTTTGGTGGATTGCGAACTCCTGTTGATCGCACCATTTTTATTTTTTTTTAGTTTCTTTAACCAAAGTTTTTGATCACAGGCACTTGTTTCTGGTGCCTGTGTTTATGACTTTTTGAGAAAATCACTTTCAAAATACTTAATGGATATGATAGATTTCAATAAACATGATATTGACATTTTCATAAATTTGGCAAAAATAGTTCGTTATGGCGGACATTGAGACTAATCGTACAATGAATGGTGATTACTATTAATTATATATTTTGACAGCAACTTTCCCAATGCGAAATTGCGCTCATATTAAATACATACTGTGGAATTTTGAGTACATGTAATAATTATAAAAAAAATCATTATCGTTGATTGAATTCTTTGTCCATGTAAATCAAGCCAGGTGAGATCAAAGATTATGCAATCAAAACAAAAATTCTATAATCCGTTGATTGGCTTGTAACATGTAATAAAATTGTCATTGTAGTAAAGAAATAATAAACAAGAGGCATCAGATGTTTATGAAAACAGAGTTCGCGAATATCGTCGGTCCTGACCGCTAAAATTTCTAAAGGTCCGGTATTTCAGCATCTTGAGCCGGTCCGATTGTCCGACTGTTCGTCTCGCGAAAAAGTCTGTTGTGGTGCATTGGGAAATAGTTGGTAATTGGTTAGATCATAATTGAACTGGTTCCCGATCTTTCGCTGCCATGATTTTTTTATCACCGTAACTTCCTAGCAGATACCAGTTCAATTAATGGCAGCGTGGCCGATTCGATTCTCGACTGGTGCAATGCCAGGGAAACGGTCGTACGCTCCCGATTTAAACGGAGAGGACACAAAAAGAAAGAATGATAGGCAATTATATGAAAAAGAAAAGCGCCCGGAATGGAAATTTCAAAACAAATGGCAAGAAAACAGGGAATTGTCCAGAACCAGAATGACAGTGATGAGGAAGATGATATTGAATTTGGATTTAAACAGACAGAGACAGAAAACTGTTTCTATATAACAAAATATGCTGCAGAAGAATAAATATTAAACAAATGAAATATGTCTTTAACTGTTTATTTTCAGGTTTGCTGGTTGCTGTTGATGTTCCAATTTCACCCTAATAATGAATATGGCCTAATCATCTTTTGTTGTTAAAAGTTTCACAAATTGTAGGACCACCAACTTTTTTGTGGGACTGGCAGGAATTTGCATTCTGTCAGTCCTATGTCTGACAGAAAATTTGAGGTATTCGCGAACTCTGTGAAAACGCAGATAAAAAGGCAAGCAGACAAGAAAAAAGGGCAGGGAACCCTATATAAAGGGCAGGGCGCCATACAAAGACGGTAAGGTGCGGCACCTTGTTATTTTGCCATAAAGGAAACACTACAAAAGGATGAGGATTCTCAGATAAAAATTATAAAAATATGAAAAAAATGCTTTTATTGCTATTCTTCATCTTATTATTTTGTTGTTTATTACCATATTTTTCTCATAATTAATTTTTATTTGGCATCATTTTAATAATATTTTTAAATCAATTCAATACCTCTGAAAATCTTCCTCTCCTAGTCTTAATGTATATAAGAAGAATAAGTCTCTTTCATCTGTCAGCCTTACAACCAACTCCTGTAATTATATAACTGATGTATCAATAAACTAATAAGACAAGCATAAATATTTATTATTTAAAATATCATTGATTGATTGGTGTTTAATGCCAACTTTAGCAGTAATTCAGCTATATTGTGGCATAAATATATCAAATTTGAATAACCTGGCATGCATATATGTATTACTCTTGATCTGGTACCTTTTAATATCTGTCAAAGCTATAGAGAAATTAACGTATGGAGGTATACTAGAGCTGCAGCATGCAATGACAAAAATGACTAAATTCCACAAATGGATTTTTTTTTAAATAAATGGTCACATTTGTCAAGTATAGAAGTGCACATCTTCCAGTACAATGTGCATATCCAATCAGTGTGCAAAGTTTGAATACATTTGTAATGTATTTTGTTGAATGAAAACATGCAGCTACAGATTACACAAACTAGTAATGAACCCTTTCAGTGTTTCGGACGTACAGATGGACAAACATAATTGAACGGTTCCTAAACCTGCCCTCACCACTGGCAACGTATACGTAGATAAAGATTTAACTGAGAAAATGACTGTCATTCCTCAGTTTAGAGGTAAAACCCAAAACTGAAGCATACATTTGTATATATATCCTAGAAACAAGTTAAGCAAACCTTGATGTTTAGATATCTACACTTTGTTAGGTGTGCAGATAATTGTGGTAATGTATGTAAATAAATATTAAGTTCACCCACCTTCTTATGAAGTGGTGATGATAAGGTCTGCAATTCCATCTTTAAATGAACATGTTCTCTCCTGAAATAAAATAAAAATAAAAGAAGCATAATTTACATAAACTATACTGACTGGCCTAAATTTACTTATTCATCAGATTCCAATCCAAATCTCAACTTTATTCTGTGCATACAGTATAAACATTTTGTATATCCAATTTGCGGTGAATTGGTTCACATGGTCCTTCTATATTCTATTAAAAAAAATTGTTGTTTGTTTACATGTATATCTATTCTTCTAATAAAACTTTTTGCCTGCCATAGTTGTATCTTGGAAAACAGCTCTTATTAAACTTTTTAATACATGAATACTAAAAGATTATTAAAATCATGATATATCAATTCTCTTATCTGGCATGACATCGCATTATACGATTATATATATATGTACATAATTATGAAATTGACCAATCAATGATTACGGTACTTAGTATTTGCATTGTGATGAAGAACATATTAATTACATGTTTGTAGCAGCATGATCTTTTGGATTCTACATTTGTACATTTTTTGTACATAGACTTCAACGCAAAGTAATCAATTGATATGTAATCGAAAGAAGTTAAATATACAATGTAGTATAACTGAAATTCCCCTCTGGTCCTAGTAGATCTCTGTTTTGAGTTTCTTCAAATTATATGACAGGTACATGTATATACATGTACCTTTTGTATTTTGTATATATTTTATTTAGTAAAAATAAACTTCAAATTTTCCATTGCAATAGAGGTAAAATCCTGAACAGAACATATATATACAAACCATGTACCTGCCGTTTTCACCTCCTTCAATTATTAAAGGGAAAAGGGGTTAGGGTGATGGTGCTTAACCCGCTTTCAAGAATATTTTAGTTGCATGTATATTGTGACAGTCGGTTTTATTGGTGGAGGATACCACGGACCTGCCGCAAGTCATTGACAAACTGTATCACATAAGACCAAAAAAAAAATTACATGAGTTTCTGCTAACCCTACCGACCCTAAAGGTTTTTTTTGTCATTTTTGAACAAGCACTATGAGTGTATCCCCTGTAGAAACTAGCTAAATATTAAAAAAAAATTAATTCTTTTTCCTACATTGTACAAAAAAATGTACCTACATGTGTACCAACCCTAATATTTTAGAGCATGTTAGCGGAAACACAGGTATTTTTTTCTTGGCCTAATGTTGTATCGAGTACATCTCGTCTGAGTCTTACGCTAGTCGTGATAAGTACTGATCGCATACATGTGTAGGTATTGATGTTACAAAGTAACATGGCCTGCCTGTTTGAACTTCAAACTATGACCGTGGATGAATCTACTATTTATATGTAACACCAGGTTCTCGTACAATAATAACAATCGGCTATTCATAGTATTGTTGTTTGCATAGTATAGAATATAAAAGGCATAATAATTGTCAATTGACTCTTATTAAATGGATCAGTGAATTCAGATGTAAACTTTTTTACCTGTCCATCCTAAATTAAAAAAGGAAGGTTCCAATTGAACTACGACCGATAGCCAAGTTAGCCTGAATCAACAATACCGTATTTTACGGACTATAGGTCGATGGGGACGATAGGTCGAATTGCTGCTTTTCGGCTAAATTTTTTGGGGAATAGGTCGAAGCATTCCATAGGTCGAGGATGCTGATGACAACTTGGGTCAATATCGTCACATCGAACGGGTTTTTTTTACATCGGTAAACATTGTCCTATAACGATGTTCTTCAGTAAGTATATGCAAGTATTAACTCAAGAATACTATTCTTATGTGTCATAAACGAAAAAATTATTAAAGCTAAATTAAATAAAATTTTGTTTTTAAACTTGCGCTTGTGTGTTTTTTTATGAGGAGTCTGGTTTGTAAAGCCAGACATCAATGGCATTCAAATCAGGCCATCTGTGGGTGTCACAATAGATGGTAAATGGATGTTGAACATTTTATTCCCGGAATTGCACCCCCTGTTAGTATACATGTACTTTTATTGCTTTATTTAAAAAATCACGACCAACAACTGCCCTTCAATTATTAAATGCAAGGATAAGGGTTAGCGTTTATGGTCTTTAATACTTTCATCACTCATATTATTTAGTTTAAACATAATTTATTTGTTAAATGAAATCTGACATCGAGAAACAGACTATACCAAAAAACCTCATGAAATTGATCAATTTTACTTAAAGGCTGACAATTCAAACTAAATTTTGGCTTTATGGATCTCCAACTACTTAAAACAGTAAGAGATCAGTGTTCGCCAAAAACTTTTTTAACCACTAGACATCTGGGCCAGTGACTTGCTAAAGTTACTAGACCGAAGCAGTGCACACTAGACCGAAGATATTTTTACCAGAAAAAGAAGAAACAAATTTTCATTGTTTAATTTTATACATGCATTTGGATGGTGTCTATTCTAAAGTTGTTACATCCTGTAACAAACTTCCGAGCCCCAGTTTTGTCCTTAAACTGTTTTTCGCAGTATGTACAATACATCATTTGTTCATGTTCCGTGTAAATGATGGACAAGACCACAGTGTATGAATTTTCATAAATAGAGAAAAATAGTGAAAATTTAGATGTTGGTGTATTACAACTTGTCTCTTACACATGTATATATATATTATAATACCCCAACATCTAAATTTTCACTATTTTTCTCTATTTATGAAAATGCATTCGACTGTGATAAGACTAATGGCTCTTTGATTTTAGGATTGTAAATTTTGTAAATAACTTTATTGTGCAAACATCTTTTACTTTTTAATACCTAAAAGTAATAGCCTTTTAATACTAAGAGTAAATGAAAATATTCAATTGGTTCCAATATGTTTTTAGTTTTAAATCCTAAAAAAAAAAAATTTACCGTGTCACACACGGGTCCTCCACAGTGGAGGAAACTACGAAGAGAAGAAGTTCGTCGTAGCGTAGCCAAGGGTGATTGGTGGTCCAGTGGAGCTTAAAAGATCGTGATCTTTTCTGTTCATATTGTTTTTTTTAGCCTGTGACACCTCCTCTGGTGTTCTAGAGGGCTTTTTCAACTTCTTCCCCGGAATAGCACCGTCTTGCCACTTCCCAGACCATGTTGATTTATCGAAACCATAAACAACTAAAAACCATAATGACAGAGCACTATCCGTAACGATTCATACTGGGAAAAATGGTAAAAAATATTTATTTTCTTTATTTTTACTCATAAAAAGTAAAAATTATATCTTATTAAAGATTATTTTCACGTTTTAACATTTAACGATCAACAAATACCTTTGCAACACGACGACACGTTGTACTTAAATTTTCTGTCGATGGGATTTAGATGCATCTTACGACTGGTTGCCGAAATGATAGATAGATAGAAAACTTTATTTTGATTCGGCATGGTAATAACAAATAAAACATAAGCTCTAATGAGCTTTTTACCGAATATATGTAATAAAACAATAAACACCTAAAATGCCTAAGTACCTACGAATCGCTATATTTGAAGGTACCAGTTATTAGGTTAAGGTAATTTTTATGAGTAAACAAGTCGGTGACTATTTTTGTACGAAAATAAAATTATCACATTAACGAGTCAAAATTTTCGTCGAGTCATTCAGAAAAGGTATTTAGCTATACTTGGTTACTTTCAAATTCACTAGACCAATCGGGCCACCAGCAACACCATACAACTAGACCGATATAATTTTTACTAGACGTGGGCTTCGGACTACCGCTTAACGTCGAACACTGAGAGATTATCATTATTTTTACGCATTAGTACTAGAAAATGTGTCTATACATCACAGCTTTCCTGCAATTGGTCCGACACAATCTGTTCATGCCAAAATATGCATCACTCGCCATCAGCCATCAGAATGCACCGCAGGGTCAGATTCTAAATTTCGAGAATACCTTCGATAGTGCTCGTGACGAGATTATGCTGGAGATAGAAAGCAGACTATTTCTTCAGAAAGGTAAACTCAACAAGATTAGATGTAATACTGTATGCATATAAACACAGAACAATTCCTAGTACAGTACATTTTTCGTATTGCTCACCTGTCCTCCCTATCAGGACTTTTAAATAAAATAGGCACTCGTTTTGTGAAGAGCTCGTCACACATATTTGAATATTGCTTTAAATTCAGTTTTCCGGTGAATTTAAATTAATACCACTGCCATGCTTGTCTAATTCACAATTTTAGAAGGTTGTATGGTATCATTTTTGCACCGATTTTCATGTCATCCTGTCCTTACAACACATTCATATCAGCGTAGTTATCTTATCATATCGTTTGAGCTAAGTGTATTGTAGTAAAAAGTAAGATGGACATCAAATCAAATATCTCCACCCGCCATTAAATTCTAAATTATTTGTTCAATCAAAACATTTTCTTTTGACATGTTTGTGCAGCCCGCTATGAATTGTTAAAAAATTAGAGTTGAAAGTTTCCTGATGAAGAGAATTTTTATGTTTGTAATATATATTTTACTCAAAGATATACTTAATACTCTTCAAACAAATATGTTAAATACATTTTATCACAACAATATTAACTATTTTCTTTTTCCTGTTCTATTTTGTTTCAATCTGTAAATTTCATTTGTTTCGTTTTTTACATAAATTTTCATTACTATGCAAGGGACGTAACTGCATTTCCGCGGGGAAGAAAAACAAAATTCAGTTACAAGAAGTTAGCAAGAAATGTAATACGTTTAATATACTTAGAATCACAATTGTGTGTTTTACCTGTTACAAATGATATGAGGAAAGGTTTCCAAAGGCTGTCAAGATGGCACACTCAAAAGAAAGACCATGCTCGGCCCCAACTTCATCACTTGTTTGACTCGTGAGTCTTGTCTTGATCACAAGGGCTTGGAGCCTTGGTCTTGATTTGATATTTGAAGGACCCCACTTTTACAATTTTATTGTTAGTGTCTATAAACAATGAAATTCCACACAAGGAATAGACGAAAGAAAGTCTGAAGATACCAAATGTGCAATCAAAAACCATATATTAAAGGACATACAAATATAATGGCTGAAAAACTAGACAAAACACAATACAGAAAACAGACTAGAGATTAAGTAACATGATTTTTTTTTAAAGTATGGAAGAAATTGGGTGCATGATATGAAAATAACCTTTGGTGGCCAAGGTATATGTGACAGTGCCAAGTTTAAGAGCAGGTGCAACTTTAGTCCAAGATTCCTCTGCCGTCTGACTGCTTTTTGTTCGACTTGCTGGAGCCGTGGGACGTCAGAGCGCTCTCCATAAGGAAAACAGTGGATTTTCCCAGGTCGGCACATTTCCACGTTTCATGGCTATCGGTAGTGATGGGGAATCGGAAAATTTTCATAATCGATTATCGGCAATAATCGGAAGGGCATAATCGATTATTAATCGGAAAATAGTTAAGTCTTATCAGAGCATTAATATATTTCAGTTATTGTTGTATATTGTAACTACTAAACTGAATATAACTTTTAATGTGTTTTAATGTGCCAAAACACGACCAAGGTCCTATTATTTAAATGTCAAACTAAAGCCTACATTTAAAAGGTCATACACACAGAAGATTAAGAGAATGAAGTTAATTTGTGATGCACGAAAAACATTGATATGCACATAAAACTTGAGTGTTTACTTGGCAATTCAAAAAAAATTTATGTTGCAGAAAAACATTGTCAAACATTTTTTTTAAACACAGTGAACATGGTAAAACAAAATTCAAACAACATGAATTGGAAACCAAATTAGAAACAGACTAGAACCTAGCATTTTCAGTTTATGTCACCATATACATGTAAGCAATATTTCAGGAATCAAATATCAGTTTTTTGGTTCAAAATCACAAGGAGACAATGTTTTTTGGACTTAGCCTACACCTTTTTTTATTAACTATTTGCAGGGCTCACCACACATAGTAAAAACAGGACGACTTGACTTCTCTCTCTCTTGACTTGACTGGAAGTGAGGGAAAAGCTGGGAGACTTCCGAAAATCGATCCAAATTTTAACGTTTCTTTCCCCACTACCGCATATTCCCCTACCTTTCACAAAACGAACATACTGGCTACTGCACAATGATCATAAAAAGGATGCAATTAACGAGTTTGGAATAAAATATTCAACATCAAATCCTGTATGGGTCAAATTTCAGGAACATGGGAGCTCCTTTTATGTGAATATTGAAGAAAAAGCATGATTATTGGTGAGCCCGGTATTTGTCCATACAAACTCAATACTCGTTCAGATAATCCTGGTAAACTTAAATACATGATGGCAAGTTTGTGATTCAAGCCGTTGTTTGTTTCAGCCATTTTGACTTTGATTAACGTAATTTCTAATACGGATACCGGAAACGGAACCAAAAATCCGGAATCGGCGATGTCGGCGATATTCGATTATTAATTTTGGAATCGATTATCAGCATCGTTGCCACTCAAACGACCGTTAATCGATCATCAGCGATAATCGTTCCATCACTAGCTATCGGATTTTATTTCTGATCCGAAACCCTTATATAAATCGCTTCACCAATCATATTTCTATTCATTCATAACCATCTTACCCTCAGTAAGTGGTGTTACACTCGATTACAGCACGATTTTCCCTTAGACCCTATCATTTCGCCATTTGACTCACTTTCAAACATTTGTCACGTGACTTCGAGAAAACTACGATTACCGCAATGAATCATGGGAGATGATTTGCATACAAATGTATATGATCTTACCTTGTCCAAAATGAGAGGGGGAGAACGTAACACATGCTCTTTCCGAAGCCCGTGGGTAACACTGCCATTGAATCTTTTCTTTCCAACACATTTTGTTTTATTTCCTTCTGCTCTGATTTGAGCTGTAGATGGAACTGTTTGTCCTGCAGAATACGCTTTATGTCGTCTTCCATGTGATATGTATGTTGTTTACGTATGCAAATAATTTGGCGTGCTGCATTAAGTAGTTCCCATCATGGAATGCGTTGCTGCCATCATTCAGTTAGTATCGCGAGATCACGTTTGTAGGTTCGAAAGTGAAAGTCAAATGGCGAAATGATAGGGTCTAAGGGAAAATCGTGCTGTAATCGAGTGTAACACCACTTTCTGAGGGTAAGATGGTTATGAATGAATAGAAAAATAATTAGGGAAGCGATTCATATAAGGGTTTCGGATAGAAAATAAAATCCGATAGCCACGAAACGTGGAAATGTGCCGACCCGGAGTTGGAGCGGCAAATCCGCTGTTTTCCTAATGGAGAGCGTTCTGACGTCCCACGGCTCCAGAAAGTCGAACAAAAAGCCGTCGGAGGGCAGATGAATCTCGGACTAGTGCAACCTGAGAAACGAGAGATAGATAGACTAGTCTTAAGACTTTCTTTTTGCAATGTATGGAGACTGAAAGGAACTTGTAACTATTTTTGTTTCCAAAATTTCTGTTAAAAGATAAAAATGCATTGCCATCATGCAGGGCTCACCAAACCAGGCGACTTGGGCGACAAAGTCGCCCTCACGGCTCTGAAGTCGCTCCAACTCGGCCCAAAAGCGAAATGTCAGTCGCCCTGTTATTTTGAGACGTCGCCTTTAAATTTTCAATAATCATACTTTTTCTTCATTATACACGTAAAAGAAGCTCCCATGTTCCTGAAATATGACCCATACAGGGCTTGATGTTCAATATTTTATTCCAAACTCGTTAATTGCATCCTTTTTAACATCGTTGTGCAGCACACGTTCGTTTTGTGAAAGGTAGGGGAAAGAAACATTAAAATCGGGATCGATTTTCGGAAGTCTCCCAGATTTTCCCTCACTTCACCCTTAAGTCAACTGAGAGAGAAGTCAAGTCGCCCTGTTTTTACTATGTGGTGAGCCCTGGGCCATGTAAAATAAAGCTTTTCAAAATATTGCAAGACTTTCGTTTTCATTGTTTGGCAAAATCTCAATAAAATTATATGTATTAAAAAATTTAATTGTTTCTATTGTTCTAATGGCTTGATTGGTCTTGAACAAGCTAAACTTAAAATCAGCAAAATGTATATGACGGCTTTACCACATAACTGTCAATAGTATAAAGACATGACATCATACTAAAGTCATTTTCGTAAACAATTGTTCCCTTTTGTACTTATATTAAGAGCACTCACTCAAGTGTGTGGTTAGAAACAACTTTCAAATATAATAGTAGAAAATAATGAATATTATTGTATAAGTAACTAAAACTAAAAATAGAATATTGTGAAATTAAAAATTAATTATTGTTTAGTCTTTAAGGCTATACCTTCTCATATTAGAATCTTTACAATGTACAAATGTGAGAAAAAAATGTGGACTTATGACTTTATATGATTAACATATTTTTAGTGACATTGGATTGATAGAGAAATGTTTTTTAAAGTTCTGTTTGACCAAATTTAAACAATCAGACAGTGTTATGATTCACTTTCATTATCAAAGTTCTGAATGCATTTGCAGTTTACTCAATGTACCTGCCAGTTAAGGCATTAATATAACTTTTTTTTGGTTAAATAATTCACTAGTGACAAAAAGAATTCCAATTTCATCTACCACCAAAGAAAACCTGTACAAGTTTGATACAATTTATGCATGTATTATCTTAGAAATAATAGACAATAAATTTGAATTGAAATTATCTGATTGTTTTAATGTGTTTTGTTTTAGGTTAATCGTCTGGTAGGCACTGGTATGCCGCATCCCAAAATATACAAAATGAACAGAAATCTTAGAGCAGAAAATACTTCTAAAGATCTGTGCATAAAGTATCCAGACTTTCCAAATAGATATTCAGAAAATCTGCTTGCCATTTCACAAGGACTAACTACTGATGAATTTTCTTCAATTAAACTATTATTACAAACAAATAACATTATCCCTTGTAAAAAGTTAGATACCTTTGAAAACACACAAGATATTATTGCTTTTCTCGATAGACGAAGGGTAATATCAGAATATGATATGTCTTTCTTACAACAAATATTACAAACCATTGGAAACGTAAAGCTCATAAAGTATACCAAAACTGGTAATTCTGAAACAGTTCTATGCGCCCAGCCTTCATCTGCCATAAAAGATGTCAGCACTGACGAAATTTGTAGCTTTGGTGAAGTTTCAGATGAAAATTACACAAAATTGAAAGTAGCAGACGACATTGTGGAAGGTGCTTCTGCAGCTGCTATGGAGGATGATGATTCTGATTATCAACAATCATCACAGGGAAGCATTACAGATGACGATAAGATGTTGATGATATGGTAATGTAAAAACTTTTTAGATATAATTGTGTCTATTACATTGCATAATTGTTTACCTGGGGTCTATAACATTGGATAATTGTTTACCTGGGGCCCAGGGCTCCCACTACTTTGAAATCAGAGAGAGAAGTGACTTCTCTTTCAGGTGCTGACAAAAGAGAAGTGAGAGACAACAGGGAAAAGTGGTGAGAGTACAGGGAGAAGTCAAAATATTTCTCTAATTGTACCACTTTTCACATTCGCGGGGCAATATCGTGGCATTTGTATGTTATAATGTACTTGTTATCCATTAAGGTATATTCAGTACATTTTGTAGTTGTTTAATTCCTTGTTTTTGTTAGCATATAATCTCTCTGATTTACATATGTCCTTGTTTTTGTTTGTATTAAATAAACCCTTTTCAGATTCTTTGTTTTGTCTTGCAAATGATAAAGGCACATATATAGTCAACTATTGTCCAATAAATAATAAATAAATGAAATTGAATAGTAAATTTTATTTCGACATCAGCATTGTTTCAAACAAGTCACATTTAATGAGTCAGAGTGTATATTATTATAGCCCCCGCAAACAAAGTTTGGGGGGTATATAGGAATTACCCGGTCCATCCGTCCGTCCATCCATCCATCCATGTACCTTGTAAGCGCAACTCCTCCTAAACGGCTTATTGGATTTTTATGAAACTTTGCACACTTGTAGTACACTACCTGCAGATGTGCATGAAGGAATATGGTTGCTGTCCAAAATTTAAAAGGGGAGATAATTCAACTTATACTTTCACGAAAAGGAGGGGGGGGCATGTACCTTGTAAGCGCAACTCCTACTAAACTGCAAGCGGGGGGTATCACTCAGTGAGGTCACTCACAGTTCTAGTTTATATTGCTTCTCTTTAATCACCGATTGATATTAATTAAGAAACTAATCATATCCACAAAGTTAACAATCCCTTTGGATAGCCGCCATCAAACCCCAAATAAATGAAATGAAACAATACCGACGTTATTTTCCGGAGTACGGATCCGTAGTACAGTTTATATATTCGTAACTGTTTCGATTTTGTCCCGTTACAATGGTGGTTTGAAAAACGGAAATTTGTAGTAAAAATATACCGATGTTTTACTGTTAAAATAGTTAAAATTAGCGACTTGGTAAAATTACCGGGCGACTTCCACTTCTCTTTTGGCACTAGTTCAAAGCGAAGTGAGCAGCCACGAGGCGACTTCTTCGCCCGAATCTCCCTCCAGCGTGAGCCCTGGGGTCTATGACATTAGATAATTGTTTACATGTGGTCTATGACATTACATAATTGTTTACCTGGGGTCTATGACATTACATAATTGTTTACATGTGGTCTATGACATTACATAATTGTTTACCTGGGGTCTATGACATTACATAGTTGTCTACCTCGGGTCTATGACATTGCATAATTGTTTATATGGGGTCAATGACATTACATAATTGTTTACCTGGGGTCTATGATATTACATAGTTGTTTACCTGGGGTCTATGACATTGCAGAATTGTTTACCTGGGGTCTATGACATTGCATGATTGTTTACCTGGGATCTATGACATTGCATAATTGTTTGGCTGGAGTCTATGACATTGCATGATTGTTTATCTGGGCTCTGACATTGCATAATTGTTTATCTGGGGTATATGACATTTCATAATTCTTTACCTGGGATCTATGACATTGCATGATTGTTCAGCTGGGGTCTATGACATTGCATAATTGTTTACCTGGGGTCTATGGCATTGCATAATTGTTTACCTGGGATCTATGACATTGCATAATTGTTTACCTGGGGTCTATGACATTTCATAATTGTTTACCTGGAGTCTATGACATTTCATAATTGTTTACCTGGAGTCTATGACATTACTTAATTGTTTACCTGGGGTCTATGACATTGCATAATTGTTTACATGGAGTCTATGATATTGCATAATTGTTTACCTGGATCAATTAGGGAAAAATTTCAGCTACACATCGCCAGGTAAACTCAATTTATGACAGTAAAACCAACGATTTACAGCAGCAACACTTCAAATACAATACAGTTATTCCTTAATTTGAATTTGCTTATGGTACATTTTGAGGATTCCATTATTGGAAAAAATAACATTTATCATGTTTATTCTTTTCTTTTGCAGACTAAGGAATTTGTCATCTAAAGTAGAATAGACCATGGATTTGAAAAATTATCTTACAGATAGATATTGTGGATTTGAAAATGAAAGTAATTGACTTGTATGTTGAATAAGAGACAAAAGATGTTTCAACGATTTAAGATTATAAACAGCAGTTTCATTGTTGGACTAGGGTAGTCCTAATTAGACACAAAGTTTTGCATAATTGTGGAACTTATTGATATATTGATTGAAAAGGAGGTTAAAGTAACTTGAAATCAATTGGTTTTTTGTTAGCTAGAATCTAGGAGGCATATTAAAGCCAGACAATAAATATGAATATTAATACAGAGGCAAAATGTTGACGTATGCACAGCACAACTTTTTAAGCTTACACTCGAAATAAAGGCTAATGTATTCTGTAAAAGCAACAACATACCAAAATCTAAAATCTTTAAAAAAAAAAAATTATATTGATCTTATCATACCTATGAAAGAATGGGCTACATACCTTCAGCCGAGTGAATTGATTGGTAAAAACAGTTTTGTTAGGTGATCAAAATCAGTGTATTTTCATTGTGTCAGCTGGTTGATTTGATGGGTAAAAACAGTTTTGCTAGGCATTCGAAATCAGTGAGTTTTCTTCGTGTCAGCCGAGAGATTTGATTGGTAAAAACAGTTTTGTTAGGTGAACAAAATCAGTGTACATGTATTTTCTTTAAAAAAACAGTTTTGAAAGGCATTCAAAATTAGTGTGTTTTTTATGTCAGCTGGGTGATTTTATAGGTTAAAACAGTTTTGGTAAAAACAGTATTATTAGGTGTTCAAAATCAGTGTATTTTCTTTGTTTCAGCTGCGTGAGTTTAATTGGTTAAAAACAGTTTTGTTAGGCATTCAAAATATTTTTATTTGTGATTTGATGTATATACATATAAGCATATGACAGGCAGTAGCTACCTGACAGAGTAATTGTATTCATTTTTGTTGTTATTCTTGTGAAAGTCCAAAATGATATTACTGGTAATTTTTAAAATTTGGCAGATCATTTTTAGTGATGAAATGAATAACAAAGAATACTACGCTGTCAGAACTTCTCCAAAGTCTAATCTGAAAAAATTGATACAGATACAAAATATATATCCTAACACATATACATGACACTCATGATCAGATGTAATCGATAAAATTTTATGTGATAAAGTTTATCAGTGACTTGCGGCAGGTCAGTACGTAGTTTTCTCCAGGTACTCAGGTTTCCTCCACCAGTAAAACTGACCCCTTCAAAATAGCTAGAATATTGTTTACAAGTGGTGTTAAACACCCTAACCCTAGTCCACATGACCGCTCACTTTCCTGGCTATGTATAAGCATTTTATAAAATAAAGTTTGAAGGTTAAACTAGCTTTATGAGCCCTAATCTCCCTTCTTAGTGAAATGTTAAACTAGCTTTATGAGCCCTAATCTCCCTTCTTAGTGAAATGTTATGATCATACAAGTGTTTTCCACATGTGTTAGAATCCATATACATTTTGAATTTAAATGGAATTGTTCTAGTCATAATAATGTCGTTTCCAAGTATTTAATGTAGAAGGTTCTAACATTTTATAATATATTATGCTTATGTTATGGTATTCTATTCAATAGAAAGCCAGAATGTTTACTCTTTACAATATGCATGATGTCCATTATTAAATGGGAGGGGCTCAAAATGATGTATCTCCTATAACCTCCTACCTGTCACTAAAGAGATATATATCCAAGTGCAGCTCATCGCCACATGTGCTCAACTTGTTCTTTTTAAGTATTAAAGCATACCAGGTACTTGTAGTTTAGTGTGGAAATTCTAGGTTTTCTCACTACAAGACCTGGTTTCCTTATACATTTGTATATAGATGAAATTTGTTGATTATGTCTAAAACCAAACATTCATTCAATATATTCAAATATTCAAAATCATTCATATGGAACTTTCCTAGGTATGGCCAGTAATTGCCTGCTGCTTGAACTTCTTATGGTAGAAATATGCTCCATGAAAGGAGCTTGTACATAGGGCTTGTGTTTTTATACTCGTGTGTTCTTTTTGATTTATTCTTCTTTTGTTTTGTGTATCTTGCATTTGTTTGCTTGCTTTGTGTGGAATATGTGTGTTTAATATACTAATTGTACTCTCTTGATAACCCTATCCTACATGGACTTTTGTTGTTTTTTTCCAGCAGATGTCCAATGTCAAATGATTAGTACATGACATTTTTATTTTATTTTTGTTACACACAAGACGTGATGTGTTGCAATTTTTTTTTTATGAATCTTAAAGAAACTGGTTCTTCACATCTAAACCGAGGAAATTCATTCTCTCAGTATACATGTATATATTTTTCACGTGTCAACTGAAAAATGAAGAAAAAAATTGTGTCATTTTAGGGTTCCTATTGGCTCATCTGGTCAAGTTTACTTCCAACATTGTGTGTAATTAACTTTAAACGTCTTTAGCCTAGCTAAATGCCATGCAAACTTTGTCTTCAGTGGTCATTAGCATTGGACATTTTAATCTTCTATTCCTAAACCAATACCTGAATCAACATAAACCCTAACATGGTTTAGATTGGTTCCCTTGTAGAAATATATCTGACATCTCACTTTCTTCTATGATGACTGCTATTGATTAATGTAAAAAAAAATTCCATGATGACTGCCATTATAAATGTAGAATTTTCTTCTATGATAACTGCCATTATAAATAAAAGAACTTTCTTCTATGATAACTGCCATTATAAATGTAGAACTTTCTTCTAAGATAACTGCCATTATAAATGTAGAACTTTCTTCTATGATAACTGCCATTATAAATGTAGAACTTTCTTCTATGATAACTGCTGTTATAAATGTAGAACTTTCTTCTATGATAACTGCCATTATAAATGTAGAACTTTCTTCTATGATAACTGCCATTATAAATGTAGAACATTCTTCTATGATAACTGCCATTATAAATGTAGAATTTTTTTCCATGGCTGCCATTGATAAATGAAGAACTTTCTTCCACGATGACTGCCATTGATAACTATAGAACTTTATTTAAAAGGCTGGAACTTCATTTCGTGTCATGCTGGAAATGTATATACATGTAGTGCTTTGAGATGTTGGTTTATTACTGAATTGCATGGGGTTTATTGGGTAAATGGGTATTATGTATTTGATCCATGATCTGTGTTTCTATCAATACATCTTGTCAAGATTATCCATTTCTTCCCACAATTCCATGAAATGTATTGTAAGAAATATATAAAAATCAAATATGAATTGTAGTTTCATAATACAAAATGTACTATACTAACAATGTGAAATTTTTATCCTTTTGGACCTCTGTGCCAAATTAAAAACTAATTGTTGACTTGGAGAGAGTTAACCTCTTGTAAAATCTTTGGAGCTGCTGGTTTTTGTTTACATTTTTTTGTGCTTTTCATTTTCATTTTGTGTTGCAAGCTATGAAGTTCAAAATATATTTAGTCTTCCGACTCTAAAAATAGTGCATGTATTGCAAATATTTTTACAACCAGAATTTATTCATTCATATATTATATGTTTTATACACAATTGTGCTAATATAGTATGGAAGTACATTGTATATTGTGCTTTATTTGTGCACGTGAGACAATGGAATTTGTTCAAAAATAAAAATAAGTTTTCACCAAGTGTTATTTTTTCAAATGATGGACATGCCCGAAAATATTTGGCAGCCATATGCATGACACCATCACATATTTTCAAATAAGGAACATGTTCAGAAAGTATTTTGGTAGCCATAGGCATGGCATCATCACATCTTTTCAAATCAGGAACATGTTCAGAAAGTATTATGGTAGCCATAGGCGTGGCATCATCACATCTTTTCAAATCAGGAACATGTTCAGAAAGTATTACATATATCTGTTTCTAACCTTGTGACTATGAGTGTACCTGATGAAGGTTATTACATATATCTGTTTCTAACCTTGTGACTATCAGTGTACCTGATGAAGGTTATTACATATATCTGTTTCTAACCTTGTGACTATGAGTGTACCTAATGAAGGTTATTACATAGATCTGTTTCTGACCTTGTGACTATCAGTGTACCTGATGAAGGTTATTACATAGATCTGTTTCTAACCTTGTGACTAT
>MJUT01025488.1:22697-46162 GCA_002080005.1 Gigantidas platifrons
ACTTGGCAACGCAAAAAAAATTCCATGTTTGAGGCATGATTTTGGTGAAGAACAATGGAAATCTCTGGCCAAAATTATTGTTTTTGGTTGGAAAACTGTCAGTTATTTGCCAGTTCAAATTTCTCCTGTTTTCATGCAGTCCTGCATGTTTGGAAAATTTCAAGATGATTTATTAGATGCATTTATGCAATACATTCCTAAAAATGATGCAGAAACGCTCCAAGCAGCATTACAGGATGTCAATTCCGTGGATCAATCAGAGCTTTATGATATTTTTATCCAGCATGAACTTAAACGAGTACCAAGGCAGGCGAACATGGAACGCATTCTACGGGAAATGGCTCACAAGGAGTTATTGCAAGCTGCTATGTTTGTTATTGACTGCTGGAGTCCAGTGTTGAGAGAGATGCATTTGCCACAGGACAAATTGCAGTCACTGTACAAAGACTTGATACCAACTCCTAGACGTGTTATAAGTCTTCTTAAATTTCCTGAAAATATGTGTGAGGATTCCACAACCACATCTCATCATCTGAAACGGTTTATTTATGAGGGAGATGGACTCCGATCTTCTATCACGTTTTTTGAGATTCTGCACCGGTGCCGATCTTCTTACCGAAAAATGTATTGAAGTTTCATTTGTAAAAGTCGAAGGCCTTGCACGTCGTCCTGTAGCCCACACGTGTTCATCATTGTTGGAATTGCCAAAGCAATATGATAACTTCTTGCAGTTCAGAACTGAGTTCATTTCAATTTTAAATGCCAATATTTCGGTTATGGATATCACATAAAATTGTTTTACATGAATCTGTCCAGAGTAAACTTCAGTGCATGCAAACATGGACTTTAAATCATGTAGTACACAAATACTAGTTATGCATTAGATAGATGCAATCGGTAACAGAACATTGTAAAGCATAGCCCCGAAAATCACTTTGTTTACTTCATGCCTTAATTATTTTCGTTATAAACATGTAAACTAATGTACCAGAGAGGTGCTTAATTGCAAACACTTTTTAATACATGTTATTATATATAACTTTTAATGGCTTAGAAGTGACCATTAATTTTTTCTATGATGGTGATTTGCTTGATTAATTTGCATTAACTTTTGTATTTTTTTCGGTTTAATTAATTAATAAAAAGAAACATGGGAATCAACATATCTTGTTCTAAAACGATGACCATGGGTCTGAGCTTTTAATTAAGCAACATTGATGTCTATTCATTAAATACTTCGTTGTCTTTTAACATTTTCCTAGGGAAAATGGCAAGTACTCTATATTAAAAATGAACTAGACTTCGAGTACAACATCATTTACTGCTTCATTCAGTTGAACAATGTCCCGATTAGATCGTTCAACTCTTCTGGATTCCCAGTTGATTTTTTAAAACATCAAAAAACCGTCCATGGAAATTGAAAATTCCATTTATAATGTCAAACTGCTCCTTTGTAACATTTTATCGTAGCCTCCCTTTTCTCCTCATTGTTTATATTTGTCCGCACGCTTTTGGGTGCGGCGACTGTATTGTAGAATAAATATATAAAAACAAAATGCGTGAGCAATGGACGACTCTATGTTCTTTTAGGGATATGCAAATGAATTAAATAAATTCCTATATCAATTGACAGAGCAGAAATATGTTATGTACAGATCTTATAAGCTGACGCACATGCACAACTGCTTCCTTTTTCGTTTCAATATATTTCAAATTATTTTGGAGGGAAAAAATAACGATCTCCCCTACAATGTAGAATGGAAACCCTTGACTGAAACGAAAATATTGACATACAATGTACATCCATGTCCCAAGTAGAAGACCCGCGTCGTCATCGCCGGAGAACAGGAAAACGTGTACTCCAACGAAAAAGATTGATTGATTTTTGGTGTTTAACGCCACTTTCAACAATATTGCAGCTATATCGTGGCGACCAGCTTTAGTCTTGGTACGGTAACGTTAGTGAGAGAGAGCCAGTTGTGTGTATGGCCCGAGAGAACGCTGTGACCCTGTGTAACTATTGTATCGTCGATGCTTCTAAGTTCGTTATGATTGTAAGTTCGTGATATTCGGTGTTTTCCCTTTAATTCGTGACATCATGAATAAATATTTACCTTCTGCAACGTGCAAGTAACGCTGACGTTTCCCAAAGTATATGCCACTTTTGGATGAAACTGGAACAGAAACAGGTAAGTTATTGCAGCTTTCTTTTTTAAATTTTATGAAAAATGGCTGATTTCGTTATTACTTTTTCTTTGTTAACTAGATGTTCGAAGAATTTCTTGTGAAATCCCTTCAGTCGGTCTGTTGACATTCCAAATGATGAGTCACCATCTGCTTGAAGGTCACATGACGACATTTTTCTTTGTATGGCCAAAGAAATTACTTTTTTTGTTGATATGTTTCTTAGCTCTATAAAACGTTATTTTCATGAGTGATTTTTCAATGAAATAACAAGTAAAAAATATAAAAAATATATTTAAGGCCATTATATAAAAATTTCTGTTGATATCCCTTAGCCTTACTAAATTATCATACAAAAATGTTATCTTTGTCTTTTATTTACAACTCACATCCGTACCAGTATACTTGCCTATGGTCTGTGATTCTTCACAATGGCCATTCTTATTTATGCAAGTACAAAAAATGTAAGTGCAATTTTATTTCTTTCCTAATATTACAATCATTGTTGTTTTCATCGTACTGTAATATACGCAATTGCCGAAAATAAAAATACAATATGCATGGCCTCATCTATTGTCAGATTGTTTGGGCATGTGTGCATAATGAGGTGGTACATCAGGGTCACGAACTTACAAGCATGGCCGCTTTCATTTCGGAAATAGGTCACGTTACGGATATTGATGCTGGTCCTATTCTTTTCCGAGTTATTTAAAAATTAAGGCTATACAAATATTTGCAAATATCTAGAGAATGTTAACAAACAGTCAAATTAATTTCTGGTATGAGTATGCAAAACTTTTCCTTGTTAAACAGCTTAGGGTAACGAACTTACGATCATCGAGGATATATAACTAATTAATTGGTAGAAGCACACGGAT
Organism: Gigantidas platifrons; assembly: GCA_002080005.1. Taxonomy (NCBI): domain Eukaryota; kingdom Metazoa; phylum Mollusca; class Bivalvia; order Mytilida; family Modiolidae; genus Gigantidas; species Gigantidas platifrons. The sequence goes on from MJUT01025488.1 coordinate 25,760, forward strand.
GTGGAAATCCTACAAGTACTAATCATCAAGATAACGTACCTTGTTTTGTGTTCTCCTTTTAATACCAATGACTGTTTTGTTGTATTTGAAAAAGACGCCCGACTAAATGATGACGTCATCGTCAGGAGACGTTTGTCATTAATTATGTTATCATCTATAACTGTTATGGCCAAGTTCATTGTATGCTACAATAAGATGAGGTCATAATAATAAATATAATAATTTATTAGTAAGATTATATGTGACAAATTTCACCATACAATAAGTATATGTTATCTGGATGTGAATTGATTGATACCGAAAATATCAGCCTGGCAAGCCAGAATATGAAGTTTGTTGGCGAGTGAGCGAAGCGAACGAGTCACAAACTTCATATTCTGTCGAGCAGGCTGATATTTTTCACTATCAATTATATTCACATTCAGATGACATGTTTATCATCCTTAAATCAACCATAAACACGGATACATCTATATTTGTATTTTTCACGGGAAAAATTACATGATTCAAAATATTCAAAATACGCTTCCCCAAAACCGTAGTTCATAAGTAGATTGCAAAATATACCATTCATTTTTACAGATTTACAGATTGTTGAATTTTCCCTTTAATGGGGATATTCATTTTTTTTTATTACATACATCAAAGTCACCCATTTTCATTAAAGGTTTTGCTTACCAATGCCGTTCCGGTTTAGAAAACATGACGGTCACAACCTCCTTTATGACGTAAAAAATTATGACGTCTGAGGAAAGGTTATCAAGAATTGTATAAAGTACATTTTTGTAGGACGATGTTTGTTGATATTTCTAACACGACAGTTCTTAATTTGATATATGTTTTAAAAAATAATGTTAACTAGCTAATGGTGTGGATGAATTTTATTTATTTTTGCCATCTTCACAGGAATTATCGTTTAAATGTTACGAGAATTTGGTGATAACTCCTGCTGACTGTTGATAAGTCCTGCTCAGCTCACGCGGACTTTGATATGAGTTTTATTTATGGAGCCAGCAGGTAGATATAGCCGGAGGGAAGGATGATAATATGCTTTATAACTTATTTCATCCGCTATAAGGTACAATGTCTGTAAAAGGGGAGTCTACTAATTACAATGGATGAAACTTTAGAGTAATATTTTGTAGATCGTTGTTTGCCCATTTGTTATTGTCCGATTGGCCATTGTGTTGACTCTTCCTCTTCGATGTACGGCTTCTGATTACACCTTTGATATCTTCAAACGTTTCATTCAAATACACAACTCGCACTCAGCACGAGACGTAACCTATATGAACCTATCGTGTATGGGTAATGTGAAGGTCCTTGTTCGTAAAATATAACTTGCTTGTATAACGAGCATTCCGCAGCACACATGTTGTTAGTGGAGTTCATATGGCTTAGTCTTTAGTTTTCTGCGAAGTATTTTGTAGATCATTGTTTGTCTTTTTGTCCATTTTCTTTTGAGTATTTTATTGTCTGTCCTTCCTATTGCTAGGTATACTCAATGCAACTTTATGTTCTTAAATTTGTCAGTGACATTCTGGAGGTCAGTGGGTTCATAGCCTCTTGTTGAGGGTGTAATATTCGTATTACTAGGCATAATCCGCCTTAATGTGATTAGGGATTAGATCTCTAAAATCAGACGAAATATGTGAATAACCTTCTATTATTTACTTGACATGTGAATACATCTAGCTTTTTCATCGCCAGATCTTGTCTGTTAGAAGGCTTATCTGCTCAACTATATTGCTTTTAATTAAATTTTAATATATTTTACTGTCAATATTCCAAAAGAATGGATCCAAACAAACAAAAGATCAGTTCAAGCAACAATACAATTAATATATTGTACATATTACACGTATAGTGTAGATTCCTTGTTCCTTGTCCACGATGATTATGACTCAATTCCAAACCATGAGAGTGCGCGATGATGTATGTGTGCTAGTGCTATTTACCTCTAATGCTACGATTTATAGATTAGATTTTGGAACTGTTCCGATTGAGTGGTATTTTTGGTTTTTCATTCTATTCTTTATAAAGGAACTTTTTCTAACCGCAAACGTCTTCATGGATTCAAAATACCGGTATATATGATTGTTTTCCATTTTAATCCATGTTAACATTCGAGTGAAGATTAAAAACCAACAACAAAAATATACGACAAACATGATGACTTCACTTTTCCAAAAGTCAAGTTCCCATTCAACAGTAGCAATATTCCAGTAGCATCAGCGCCTGAAGTTAACATTTCATAGCTCATGCATTATTCAGGGGCTTATCTAGCCCGAGCTCAGCTGCCGACACAAAGGCTACTCAAACAAGGCTACATTGTTGACGTAATCGCTACAAACATTCTACCGTCGTGTTCACGAGCTGGTTGGGTGACCGTTATGAAAAATCCATTTCTCAAATGAGAACAGATTTTTCCGACTTGACCAAGAGTAATACGGCATGTGTCATATGCGAAAGTAAACAGGATATGTGTTTTGTGTGCAGTCTTGAATGTGTCTCTGGATTCTTGATTGATAATTCGTTTTTCTCGAAGAAAAGCTTGACGATGCCAAATAGGCAACCAGAAACCATAAATCGAAGAAGGATAGACGAGACCAAACGAAAAAGGACAAAACGGATCTACAAAACATCATACATAAAACTAAAGATCGAACAACATGAACCTCACTAAAACGGAGGGTGAACTCACGTGCACCAGAAAGGATAAATAGTTCCTGTTTCATCGAAATTCAAAATGCACACCAATGTTAAATGTGAGCCAAGATCATCTCGCACACTGAGGGCTCAAATATTGTTATTTGTTTTCACATTCGAGGCTTGCGATCATGCGATGATCCCGTCTCGCATGTATGAGAACATTAGTATGTTGTTATATAGTTGTCGTTCTTACAAGATCTCTCTTCGATCCGATAACGTCTGGTTTCACTCGTTGCTCCTTTGTTATTTAACAGTCATTACTCATGCGCCTAATTGTATAATCCGTAGATTTGAGAGGACATACAGTTTAATAAACCGAAAAAGCATTTGATTGCGCTCTGGATGAGGCACTCCACATTTTGAATATTATACCATGCTTACTGTTAAACACCCTTTAAAGCTTAGATCAATACTTTACATAGGTAGAATTGACTGTCTGAATGATAGAGATTATAGACATACCTGTGTAAAGTTCTTGGTAAAAACTATCGGGTTGGGTGTTACTGTGTTACGGTTGAAATCAATGTTGTTGACATTGTTAGTATGTGATGTACTTCTGCATTCTCTGTAGAAATGAACGACAAAAAAGTGTAAAAACATTGCAATATGCTTACCACACAAACAACAATCAAACAATATATAACAGTACCAGAAAAAACTTCCGTCTCGCATTTCTAGGTATAGAAAATAGAGATATGGAAAACTGAAAAATATATATTTATAGTCGACTTCACGATATCCCATAATCCCATGATTGTTGACGTAGTACCGGTTTCAGGTTCCCAGAGTGTAAGCGAAATTTAAAAAATTTAATCCGGTAGTTTTTACTTGTTAAGATTAAAATACATTATTAACATCTATACTTAAGATATATTTCGGAACTTAATTCCGAGTCAACCAGACCTTGATTTCATTTTTTGTGTCTTCGTCCTGTGTCTTGTGTGCTCAATATTCCCAGTGTCTCTGGATTTTTTAAATTTGTTATTGCCTCTTCGGTTTTCTCTCACGTTTATATCAGAAAAGTTTGATACCAAATGGGTAATCTGGGCCCCGTTTCACAAAAGGTCGTAAATCGTACGATTTCCGACTTACCTTACTATCACTTACCGACTAAGTTTGCGACCGTTTCACAAAACTTGTCGGAATGTTTTTACGATTTCCGATTTACGACTTGTAGTTAATACATCTTCTTTCTGCGGAGGTACGAAAATCGATGAATTTACCCAATCAGATTCATATATTCGTTCAAACAAAATATTAGTATTAAATATATCTTATTGTTCTATGTAGACACAAAATATTAAATATTGTTATTGTATTAGTCTTTGTGGATACAAATCACGCGACACCCTAAGAAAGTAGAAGACGACAATTTCAAAGTGGAAACTGCTTTTTCAGGGAAAGCTCCCCGGTGAAAAAGGAGAAAATATCCACTTTGATAAGGCTGATGAAAGAAAAGTCAACAATAATAAAGAGAAAGTTCACTCAATCCCTCATCAGCAAATGATACAAATATGTCCCAATGACTGTCATTGGTGATTTTTACAAAATTCTAGTCCGCCCACTTTTTTTGGGAGCCCTTTGCCCCACATCAGGCATCATATAGTTAACCTTATAATATCATAACTTAGGTCAGATTTAGTTATGATTTATCTAAGAAAGACATTTTAGAGCGAATTCAAATGAAACTTTTCACATGTTTAAGTATACAAATGTACATATACATTTCTACAGATGCATGTATTTAGCACCAGTTAATTTACATGACTGAATGAATTTGATTACATGTTTTTAATATATGGCAAAACGTTGACTTGAACAAAATAGCTAAAGCTATAACATATAAGCAATTTTTATACACCCGTCTCGATACGGGCCGTAATTATGTGATTGGGTATGGCGGGCGGGCGTCCACACAGGTTTCCGCACAATAACTTTAGTTCTGTATACCGGAACTTTACCAAACTTGGCCACATAATTCCCCTGTGGAAGGGGAAGAATCCTATTAATTTTTGGGGCATTAGGTCAAAGGTCAAGGTCACCGTTACTATAAATAGAATTTTTGACAACAGGGTCGTTTCCACATAACTTTAGTTCTGTATATTGGATTTTTACCAAACTTGACTACATGATTGCCCTGTGGAAGGGGAAGAACCTTATTTATTTTGGGGTCATTAGGTCAAAGGTCAAGGTCACCGTTACTGTAAATACAATTTCTGACAACAGGATCGTTTCCGCACAATAATCTGCTCACATGATTAGTTTGACCGAATTACCATTTTACCGTTTGATAATTTATATAGACGGACGTATTTTGTGATGCACACATTTCTTGGGTTTTTTTTTATATTTTCCTATATCAATAGGTTTCGAAAATTGAAACCACCATATTGGGTCATAACGCAGAGCCAATTTTAATACTTAGTGAAAACATGTAGTTATTGGCTTTACATAACTTCTAGTTGAGACGAATATACTTGACGGGTACTAATCCTTTCCAGCAAGAACTGGGGGGGGGCGGCTGCCCCAAGCCCAGTTTCCCGGTTGTTGACTGATTTTGTCTGTTTATTGATTCATGAGTTTTGACTTTCCCTTTGGAAGATTGCTCTGTGTTCAGTAATTTTGTTATTACCCTTATTTATAACAATGGAAAAAATACGTTGTTGTCCCCTATTTTGGAGGTAAAATATATGTTGTGCCCCCTCCCCCACTTTCAAAATACTCGTCTGTCCCGTACACCCGTGAGTAACCACGATACATTACAGTAGATTGTTTTCTCGTGGACATTTATTTCACATCTCAGTATTTTTCATGAATATAACGTCTATAAATAGTTCCAACTTAAACTATTGGAACAACCCGTTAAAATTTGATGATATATCGACTTTCCGCTTTAAATTTGGAATTCTTGGACTTTTAGTAAATTTGATGTCAAATACTGTCAAGAAATTGAAAATTTAACATTGTAGCATGAATTCAGCGTGGGTTTTTTTTTTTGGTCAGTCGAAATCTACATGCGTGTAGTTGCATGGGTGCCAAAAAGTATCATGTCACTGAGATTTTTCCTTGCATAATATTTCATAATTACGTTTTATGAAGCACACATTTCCGCCGTTTTTATGCTCTTTTGTTTGTTTAATGTTGTTTAAAACAATATTTCAGTTGTACATGTATCGTGGCGGTTCCGTTTTTTTTTTTTTTTTTTTGGATAGATTTCCTTTCAGTAAAGAGAAAAAGAGGTAGATTTTTGAAGTACAATTTTGTTGTTTTATTTAGAAAGATTCGTATAACCAATATAGTTTCTTTTTAGCAACGACATAAACACAAAAGAAAATGGATATTATATTTACAAGTTGTTAACCTGTAAGTGATGGAAAAGCATGATTCATCATTGTAATGATGTACATTCAACGTTTGTATTTAACGATTTACGATTTACGAATCCTCCGACCCAGTCGGTAATTTGCGACCAAAAAATGTCGTATATCGGAAGTCGGTAAGTTTTGTGAAACGGTCGTAAATCGTAAAGACATTCGTACGACCAAGTTTACGATTTACGACCTTTTATGAAACGAGGCCCAGAGCCGTAAATCGCAGAAGGATATACAATACAGTGACCAAAAGAAAAAGAACAAAAGTAAAAGCAAATTATCTGCAAAACACTACACAGAAACCCAATGGTTGGGCAACACACGCCCAACAAAACCGGGGGTTAATGCAGGTGTTCCGGGAGGATTAGCAGTTCCTGATCTACTATTGGTGCCCGTTGCGTGACTGTTAAACGGAACGAACATCATGTAGTATGGAAATCGATATGGATACACAATATATTTAAACAAATACAAATAACAAAACTAAAACATGACCCCCAAAAAAGCAGAAGTCAAAATTAATAATCGGCAGGGTTAACAGTTATGTTCATTGACAGGATAAACCAAGAAAAAAGAACAAGGTTGTGTCTTCCTGTTTGCCTACGTACAATATTTTGAACTAGTTTGATTTCATTCTCCAGCACAGATAGTTTAACTGGTTCAGTATGACTACACTCAGATAAAATTACCCGAGGAACCGTCAATAAATAGGCTCCTTCACTTTACCCCTGCACTAAAATGAATGACAAAACATACCACACGGTGTGAATTGGCGGGATTACTTTGCTTTCAGCGCCTGATATTTGTAAGCGTGGCTTATCTCATTGTTTTATTTGTTTTCTTTAAATATTTTTTTACACATTTGCTTAGTTTGATATTTAAGTTTGTTTTTAATGAATTGTACTTAGCTTGTTCTATCTGGGGAACCCTTGTTTCATTTGATAGATCTCGCTTGTTTTGATTGGAAACAGATTATTTCGTTTGTTAATAGCTTGTTTGTATGACAATTGAATTTGTTATTTAAGAAATAATCCATGGCAGCCATTGTGTTATATTCATTTAACCATGGGCTGGGCCTTTATAATCGAATTTAATCCCGAGCGTCAGCGAGGGGTTAAATTAACGATTATAAAGGCCCAGCCCATGGTTAAATGAATATAACACAANCATGATGACTTCACTATTCCAAAAGTCAAGTTCCCATTGACGACAAACATGATGACTTCACTATTCCAAAAGTCAAGTTCCCATTGACGACAAACATGATGACTTCACTATTCCAAAAGTCAAGTTCCCATTGACGACAAACATGATGACTTCACTATTCCAAAAGTCAAGTTCCCATTGAACAGTACTTAGTAGCAATATTGCAGTAGCATCAGCGCCTGAAGTTATCATTTCACAACTCATGCATTATTTAGGGACTTTTCTAGCCAGAGCTCAGCTGCTGACACAAAAGCTACTCAAACAAGGCTACATTGTTGACGTAATCGCTACAAACATTCTACCGTCGTGATCACGAGCTGATTGGTTGACCGTTATGAAAAATCCGTTTCTCAAATGAGAACAGATTTTTCCCCGTCACGTATATTTTTCTTTCCTAGATCACAGACAAGACTTTTATCCGACTTGACAAAGATTAATACACCGTTTGTCTTGTGGGCAGTCTTGATTGTGTCTCTGGATTCTTGATTGATAATTCGTTTTTCTCGGAGAAAAGCTTGACGATGCCAAATAGGCAACCAGAAATCATAAATCGAAGAAGGACAGACGATTCAATGGCCAAACGAAAAAGGACAAAACGGATCTACAAAGCATCATACATAAAACTAAAGATCGAACAACACGAACCCCACTAAAACAGAGGGTGAACTCACGTGCTCCAGAAAGGAAAAGTAGTTCCACTAGTGAAATCCGTCGTGTTACTCTTGTTATAAACTCGGCGATATAAGTAGTTATTTGTGACAGAAATTCCGTAACGTTTATTTATTATCTTCGAATATCAATGTTATAAAATTATTTCTTAGACGTGTGCCTTCTTTGTAGAAATATGGGACATATCTGTATCTGGATTGTAGAAAAAGATATACTAATTGTTATATATTATTGGAATATGTGAATAGGGAGGTCATCGAAAACCCAAATGCAGACCCTTACTGATCAGATATATGAAATATTATATACTCATATAAATATCTTGAATCTGATTTGATAAAACACTGTCACGTGATATTTATCCATTCGTTGGGTCAACCGCTAATCGTAAGATCTCGTAGTAAGGTCCACCGCTCACGAGGAAATCCCAAGGAAATTCCTACGTGAGCCTCACGTGTTTCCATTTATAGTTACTTCCCTTGATTCAACAGACAACAAACATGGCCTCCAGCGAAAGGTTCGTCGCTGTAGGAGAAGAAAAAAATGGAACGATAAGGACTCCAAGAAATATTCGATATAATATACCTCGGATGACCTTACTTTTCTCTGGGAGACAAACCGTCGGATCACACTCCAACAAGGGTGATAATTGTACAATATACCCCAGCACCCTCATCAATTTTAAAAGTGAGACAAGATCATCTCGCACACTGAGGGCTCAAATATTGTTAGTTGTTATCACATCCGAGCCTTGCGACCGTGCGGTGATCCCGTCTTTCATGTATGAGACTATTAGTCTGTTGTTACATTGTTGTCGGTGTTACAAGATCTCTCTTCGATCCGATAACGTCTGGTTTCATCGCTTGCTCCTTTGTTATTTAGCAGTCATTACTGATATGTCTAATCGTATAATCCGTAGATTAGAGAGGACATACAGTTTAATAAACACACCCGTACTTTTGAAATAAAATCCACCTGTAATGTAAATCTATTGTCAAATCTCTCCATTATCTCTAAGGAATGAAGAGTTATTGTTCTCTTTGTACTTTAGATACTATACACAGACTTTTTTTTTGTTACAAGATTAATAATTAATAAAATTAATAAAGTACAATGGGTGGATTTTAAGTTGGAGAATGACTCGTATCTCTCCATTCCTTAAAAACAATGGGGCTCGGTCCATTCGGGGCCTTGGCACCATTATTTTTAAGGAATGGAGAGTTACTCGGACATTCTCCTATACATAACCGAAAAAGTATTGCGCTCTGGATGAGGCCCTCCGCATTTTGAATATTATACCATGCTTACTGTTAAAGACCCTTTAAAGCTTAAATCAATACTTTACATAGGTAACATTGACTGTCTGAATGATAGAGATTATAGACATACCTGTGTAAAGTTCTTGGTAAAAACAATCGGGTTTGGTTTTACTGTTTTTTGGTTGAAATCAATGGTGTTTACATTGTTAATTTCTGACGTCTTTTGACATTCTCTGTAGAAATGAACGACAAAAAAGTGTAAAAACATTACAATATGCTTACCACACAAACAACAATCAAACAATATATAACAGTACCAGAAAAAATTTCTGTCTCGCATTTCTAGGTATAGAAAATAGAGATATGGAAAACTGAAAAAATATATATTTATAGTCGACTTCACGATATCCCATAATCCCATGATTGTTGACGGAGCACCGGTTTCAGGTTCCCAGAGTGTAAGCGAAATTTTAAAAATTTAATCCGGTAGTTTTTACTTGTTAAGATTAAAATACATTATTAACATCTATATTTAAGATATATTTCGGAACTTAATTCCGAGTCAACCAGACCTTGATTTCATTTTTTGTGTCTTCGTCCTGTGTCTTGTGTGCTCAATATTCCCAGTGTCTCTGGATTTTTTAAATTTTGTATTTCCTCTTCGGTTTTCTCTCACGTTTATATCAGAAAAGTTTGATACCAAATGGGTAATCTGGGCCCCGTTTCACAAAAGGTAGTAAATCGTACGATTTCCGACTTACCTTACGATTACTTACCGACTAAGTTTGCGACCGTTTCACAAAACTTGTCGGAATGTTTTTACGATTTCCGATTTACGACTTGCAGTTAATACATCTTCTTTGTGCGGAGGTACGAAAATCGATCAATTTACCCTATCAGATTCATATATTCGTTCAAACAAAATACTAGTATTAAATATATTTTATTGGTCTATGTAGATACAAAATATTAAATATTGTTATTGTATTGGTCTTTGTGGATACAAATCACGCGACACCCTAAGAAAGTAGAAGACGACCGTTTCAAAGTGGAGACTGCTTTTTCAGGGAAAGCTCCGCGGTGAAAAAGGAGAAAATATCAACTTTGATAAGGCTGATGACAGAAAAGTCAACAATAATAAAGAGAAAGTTCACTCCATCCCTCATCAGCAAATGATACAAATATTTCCCAATGACTGTCATTGGTGATTTTTACAAAATTCTAGTCCGCCCACTTTTTTTGGGAGCCCTTTGCCCCACATCAGGCATCATATATTTAACCTTATAATATCATAACTTAGGTCAGATTTAGTTATGATTTATCTAAGAAAGACATTTTATAGCGAATTCAAATGAAACTTTTCACATGTTTAAGTATACCAATGTACATATACATTTCTACAGATGCATGTATTTAGCACCAGTTAATTTACATGACTGAATGAATTTGATTACATGTTTTTAATATATGGCAACACGTTGACTTGAACAAAGTAGCTAAAGCTATAACATATAAGCAATTTTTATACACCCGTCTCGATACGGGCCGTAATTATGTGATTGGGTATGGTGGGCGCGCGTCCATACAGGTTTCCGTACAATAACTTTAGTTCTGTATTCCGGAACTTTACCAAACTTGGCCACATAATTCCCCTGTGGAAGGGGAAGAACCCTATTTATTTTTGGGACATTAGGTCAAAGGTCAAGGTCACCGTTACTATAAATAGAATTTTTGACAACAGGCTCGTTGCCGCACAATAATCTGCTCACATGATTAGTTTGACCGAATTACCATTTTACCGTTTGATAATTTATATAGACGGACGTATTTTGTGATGCACACATTTCTTGGTTGTTGTTTTTTATTTTCCTATATCAATAGGTTTCGAAAATTGATACCACCATATTGGGTCATAACGCAGAGCCAATTTTAATACTTAGTGAAACCATGTAGTTATTTGCTTTACATAACTTCTAGTTGAGACGAATATACTTGACGGGTACTAATCCTTTCCAGCAAGAACTGGGGGCGGTTGCCCCAAACCCAGTTTTCCGGTTGTTGACTGATTTTGTCTGTTTATTGATTCATGAGTTTTTACTTTCCCTTTGGAAGATTGCTCTGTGTTCGGTAATTTTGTTATTACCCTTATTTATAACAATGGAAAAAATACGTTGTTGTCCCCTATATTTGGAGGTAAAATATATGTTGTGCCCCCTCCCCCACGTTCAAAATACTCGTATGTCCCGTACACCCGTGAGTAACCACGATACCTTACAGTAGATTTATTTCACATCTCAGTATTTTCCGTGAATATAACGTCTATAAATAGTTCCAACTTAAACTAATGGAACAACCCGTTAAAATTTGATGATATATCGACTTTCCGCTTTAAATTTGGAATTCTTGGACTTTTAGTAAATTTGATGTCAAATACTGTCAAGAAATTGAAAATTTAACATTGTAGCACGAACTCAGCGTGGTCAGAAGTCAAAATTAATAATTGGCAGGGTTAACAGTTATGTTCATTGACAGGATAAACCAAGAAAAAAGAACAAGGTTGTGTCTTCCTATTTGCCTACGTACAATATTTTGAACTAGTTTGATTTCATTCTCCAGCACAGATAGCTTAACTGGTTCAGTATGACTACACTCAGATAAATTACCCGAGGAACCGTCAATAAATAGGCTCCTTCACTTTACCCCTGCACTACATATTGATAAAATGAATGACAAAACATACCACACGGTGTGAATTGGCGGGATTACTTTGCTTTCAGCGCCTGATATTTGTAAGCGTGGCTTATCTCATTGTTTTATTTGTTTTCTTTAAATATTTGTTTACACATTTGCTTAAGTTTGTTTTTAATGAATTGTACTTAGCTTGTTCTATCTGGGGAACCCTTGTTTCATTTGATAGATCTCGCTTGTTTTGATTGGAAACAGATTCTTTCGTTTGTTAATATCTTGTTTGTATGACAATTTAATTTGTTATTTTACGTTTAATTCATTTGTTGTTTGCTTGATAGGTTTATTATTTTCGGAGCATTACGTGTTCCGTGGTTTATCTTCAAAAGAATCGTATTACAAACATAACCTATTTTTTTTTGGGGGGGGGGGGTTATTTTGGAATAACCTAATTATGACAGCTCTCTTAATCTGTCACATAGTTGTCGCACTTCAATATCCGGAACAGACATAGCCTATTACTTTCATTAAAATTGCATCGAAGCATATTGTGAGTAAGCTGTCCTCTTTTTTTGTTATGATGTTTGTCTTAATTGGTTCAAGGTAGACCATAAAACCTTTTCAATTCGTGCAAGTCTATATATTTGTGCAAATTAACGTTAAAATAACAGTTATCCAGCGCTTTCAGTGGCACGGGACTATCTCTGTTGCTGGTACCGGACTATTGTGTTTTTCAGCAAAGGATTACATGTGTTCACTACCCAATATCAATACAACAATCTTGTTAACCAATGGGATCTATTTTTTATACCTAACTGTCATGATAACATATAACGCCCCTACATCTGTGTTATTCTTCTCATTGCATTGACAATCACATACATGAATTTTCAACCACGTTTATTTTTTTCTTTATTTTGTCAGATTAAGGTTTATATGTAATTGGAAATAGCACGATAAGACTCGAAAAATGTGAGTGATATCCATCACATCCGCCAGCTTGGTCATAATTTAGGTCATAGGCGGCGGAAGAGGGTGGGGGCAAGGGGGAAATGTCCCCCACCCCCAGTTCCAAAGGTGGGGGGCAACAATATGGGGCAAAATTTGCAATTTCCTGGTAAATTTCCTCGGAATTTTCAAGAATCTTGCCCCCTCACTAAAAATTTCGTTCCGCCGCCTATGATTTAGGTCGCCTTATGATTTGCTATATCCACAACAGTTTCAAATTAAGATCTAAAAAAACTTTGATGAGTTATTGGTTCAGAAACGTGCTTCTCAAATCTCATACAAAAATTAGAGGTCCCGACGACGATCAGTTTTGCCTTCCCAATAAAATCAAAGTACTGATGGTACTCATAAGTTGGAGATATTTTCCAGATTTTCAGCTTCAGGACTGAACACTGTAGTACAGACCCATTTAAAAATTCACCCTCTAACGTCCTTTTAGGCACAGTTTTAAACTCTCTTTTCTGTATGTATAAAAATAGAAAATCAGCATACACATGTATTTATAAAACATGAAATATGGACAGGAAATGTTATGTCTCATAGTAATTCAACATGCCATTGGAAACATATTTCTTATGCATCTATTAAAGTACATTTCTTCCCAAAGTAACATAATACATTTAAATACATGGTTTCAAATTTGATTAACTGTATATATCGTTAATACATTAAATCTCCACAAACATAAACATGACATTTTGACCCTGTCACATTTTACTCTCATTGACATTTGAAACACAACCTCGTACTGATGAGCGTAAGAACTGCTGCTGACAAAAAAATAACACAGTCTGATGTACAATTCATCCGCCAAATCTCTGCTTTCACATTGACAACGGAAACTGATTATTTCAAATCAACACTGATTTAAAAAATAAAGGTTCTTTCGTTACCAATTGTGATTTCGTTTATCAACACTGATTAAAAAGATTAAGGTTCCTTCGTTACCGATTTTGATTTCAGTGAGGAAGTTACTTTTACAGTATCATGGTATACGTTTGTGTTACAGCTAAACGAATTATATTATCTGCATCGGAACACAATAATTTATAGTGAGTAATTGGGTTGGGAGGAACGACGGCAACAAATAAGTTTAAAAAATGTTTTCAATGAGGCGACCATTGGGGAATTGTTGATACGTGTGGTGACTAAAAAGTTGAGATAAATATCTCTTCGGCTTGTTTAGCCACAGGTTCTTTTTCCTCTTTACCATAAAAAAATAAACACGATAAGTCCTTTGCTTAAAATCCCTAACAGTTCGGTGCCACAAATATTGGCAATAAACCATGAACACAAAAAGTCCGTTGCTCGGCTTTTACAATAAAACTTAAATATGTAATAAGTATTATTCTTTCATATATCTATATAGTTTCCATTTGTATTGGATATGTTATAAAGGAAAACGAAATAGGTAAAAATGATATAAAATGCTTATTTGAAGAAAAAACAAGCTGATGTTTAATGGATTCGACGGTATCTCGTGCTTGTGTTGGACTTGTGAAATAACTATGAGGCCTACCAAAAGCAATCATCCAAAAACTTCAACATAGTTCATTGGTACATTCCGTAAATGTAGTAATATGAGGACTTACGACTTTTTATGATCGATGTGGTCCATTTTCTGTGACAGGTCATTTTTTAACACGCAAAAAATCCGTTGCTCAACCCAAGTAGTATGGAAACGCAGAAAAATAACCCCGAGTAGTCCGCTACCATTCTACACCGTGTATTTTATATAAAGTCCAGGAAAACTTTCAAGATAAAAAAAAAGGGTAATCAGAAGTCGTAAACCTAAGAAGGACAGACAATACTATGGTCAAAAGAAAAAGGACAAAAGGACAAACAATGGTCTATAAAACACTACACGGAAAGCTAAAAGTTTGGGTATTGCAAATTCCACTGATAGGCGGAGGTGAACTCAGGTGTCCCTGAATGGTTAACAGTTTTTGATCCACTAGTGGAATTTGTCGTATTTTTGTTATACAAAATGAACATTCTGCGATGTAGGATGTTCGTCTTCGACACCAAATTACCTAAATAATGACAAATAACATCAATGAATACTCTACAAAACTTATAGGAGAAAAACGAACCGAACATCACTTTCCATGATGCTCACTTATAAGTAAAAGCCGACATTTTATCCACATGTGGCAAACATTTGTATGACCGGTCCATTTCTCTAAGAGGAGAAAATTGGACCCACATTATGTGTTTTATAGGTATTGATTTTGTGTCTGTTTTTTTACGACTTTCGGGTTGGATTTTGGAACTGTTTTGACGGTGTGATATATTTAGTTGTTTTTCATTTTATTGTTTAAACTTACTATGATTTTAATATGCAAAAACTTACCCATTCAAACACACTTCAAATTTTGGATCACATTTTGCAGTTGGCCACCAATCACAATGTGGCCATTGTGTACTGTATGTTTGGAGTTTAACTGTTATTCGTGTGGTTGCTGTACACTTGACTGGCTTACAATTCTACAAAACAAAAAACAAAAACAAAAACAACAAAAAACCAAAAAAAATCAATATATTACATCGAATGTCGTTACAGTCCTGTTTTTTGAATGGAAAAATGGTTGGGGATGATGAAAATAATAGAACATTTTTCGATATCTTAATGAGAATTTAAACATCAGGACTGAGTTGCACAAGCTTTAAATAAATTTAAGTGACAATTAAAACTTAATTGACACTTAAATTTACTTGAAATGTACATAAAATTAATTTACACCTAATGTTTAATTGAGACTTAAATACAATTGAAGTTAGTGTAACCCAGTTAAGATATTTCTATTCATGCAACTGATGTATGTACATGGCCATGGGGCGTAAATGTTCAGGCTTGATTTTCAAATTTTCCTCAATGCAATATGACAAGAAAGTTAAGGTTGTAAATAACGCCATTTTCAAGACTGTATCAGAAATATCGTAGCGGACAGTTATATTTGTGTTGCAAACCGATGTTCCTAGATTCAAACAAACAGATAATATTAGTATTCAGTCCGAACAGTCTTCTTCCCATGATTGTATGTGTACTTATTCAGCTCATGTCGAAGCGAATCTATATTTTTTTCATTGTGTGTTTTTATCTGTTTGTATACTGAAGATATATGTATCATGTTAATAAGGTGGTCATCCCATCATTCTATTTAACCCTGCCACTTAGCACATTGGTTGTGTTTATTTAGTAGGTTGAAGTAGTCGTTCTTGCTATAGTTGGGTTATATTTTAAATCATTGCTGTTGAACGTTTTTATTTTCAATCATGTTCACATCCGTCTTCGACAAAAGTTAAATGCCACTTGGTTTACATCATAAATTTTATTTTTAAATTAACTTTTTTTTTAATGCGATTGCTGTAAAGAATATCTCTACACAAAAGATTTAATGAAATGTGTAACACATCATCGATCGATAAAGTCGTGTTCGATTAAAAGTGGTTTACATTTGGTGTCATGCCTAATTAAATAAAGTGTGTTTGCAAGTTGAGGTTATCGAGTTTTCGTATAGAATGTTTTCAAATTATGGTTAGGCGAACATTGACTTTTGCAGAGAGGTGCTAATGTGTTGGCATGTCACAGGTAGGTTTTAGCAATAGATGAGTGGCAGGGAAAATGGAGGGGGGGGGCACCATTCTGTAATGGATCGTCTTATTCAGCGTTTGCAAGCGACTGGAATGGTTGATAAACGTCCGCGATCTGGCATTCCTATTCGAGATTAATTGAATTTTGAGGGGTCGTGTATGTAAACAGACAGTTCAAAAACAGCACCTGCGCACGAAGCGACCCATAAAACGACTGCAACTGTCATTACGTCATCGACGGACTCAATGGAATTCGTCACGTGACCACCTCCGTTGGAATATTCTTAATTGGAAATGAGTCCATTGGTCTGATTTATTTTGTGTCCCGTGGATGACCGCGCTCGAGTTTGGCGGCATAGAGGTACTGCATTTCATGAGGGGAACGTGATGAGTACAGTTCAGCGTTCGGTGGCGGCGGTGGAACTGTTTGGGGTGCTTTTCTTTTAATTGTAAGTTATATTTACATGTCTTACAAAGTAACTTCAATGGCATTGCATACCGCGACAAAGTGCTTAACGCACGCGTTGAACCCCAGTTTGATAATCATCCATTGGCTGACAGGTCAATCATCTTTATGAACGATGATAACACCAGACCGCTAAGAGCTCGCATTCTAAGAGATTTCGTGCAGCAAGAGTCCATTGACACATTTCAGTGACCTGCCATGTCCCTTGATATGAACTCAATCGAGCACGTAAAGTGAATCAATGTAATCCACAATGTCAAAATATTGCTGAATTAGCAAACACAATTCTGGAAGAATGGCGGCGATTCCCACAAGAGAGACTTCGTCGCCTAGTTCGTGGAATGAATGTGCGATTGCGGTAGCTTTGACGTAAACGTAGTTGTTATACTAGCTACTGAGTAAATGTGCGCTATATTGAAATTTTAAATTGTCCATGTTATCACTCTTTTTTCCATTTGTAATAACCTACAATTTGATTTCATAATCAGCTTCAAATACGATTCAAATTGTAGTCCGTGATCTAATCCATAATGAGATATTACCAAAAAAGCATTTCGGTTCAACTACTTTCATCCTTAAAAAAATAATATAAAAAAATACGTGGTGGCTCTTAACTTTTGTCGAAGTGTATATACTGGGTTTACCTCATTCCGATGGTCTTATGGAAACACACATTGTAAAATATACGATACCTATCGTTTGAATGAATCTGTATTCATACAAACATATTATGCTATATGAACTAATAAAAGAAAAATAATATCCTTTTAAAACAGGAGTGTTAACCTTGTGTTCAAGTTATCGATTGTTGACAGTTCTCCGATGGGACCTTTTTTGACCTTAACCTCGTTTCGATGTACTGGTAATTCCCTGTTATGGAGAGCCATTGGGGATAATATGCTTGACTGCTTTGGCGGGTTATTTATACCAGATATATTTGAACCAAATAAAAGATTTTTTTATTATTTTAAAAATTCTGTATAACACACTTAGATGGAAAAAAAATTAAATGTAAAAAACAACAATTGATTTTTGTTTAATTGTTTGTGATTAAATTTTATGCACTTTTTGGCAATTTTCATTTTAAATTTCACATATTTTAAGAGTAGGAAGAAACATATGATGGTATAATTCCAAAAAACAATGCTTGATCTTTTTTTCTAACGTTGTTCACTCATGCAGTATATAGCTTTAATTCCAGTCGTATTATCGAAAAAAAACAAAATTCTCATAATTGTTAATCTGGTTTTCCATAGTATTTTCCTGCGCACAACCGTAAGTGCAATTTTATTGTCATTGGTAACTAGGAAGCTGGATAGCAGACGAACACAAAACAGTTTTCACATGTTCAATAAACGATATCTAAGTTAGTTTTTAAGATTTATCAAATGAGATGGCATATAAGGGTGAATGAGAAGTTGAGATTTATTATTATATATAATAAAACGGCAAAAGCTTACCTGAAATGCAAGCATTTCCAAAAAGTAGGTGATGTAAACAAAGCGTGTCGTCAGTGAAACGTGACCTGCATCCTCGTACCGGCGACTGCGTAAACGGAGGTACGCAAATCACAAAAAGAAAATACCTCGGAACGAGGTATAACACGGAATGAGGTGAAGACAGTATACATGTATAAATAAATAAATTGTATTTTCATAGTTAGCCATTAAGAAAACATTTTCAATAATTAGCCATTGCATCCTATTCCGTCTTTGAATTATTAATTAGAAAAGATGCCTTAATGTTATGTTTGACGCTCTGTCTGCTTATTGTCACAAAAACACAAACATTCTTGAATAACCTTCATCAGGTGCACTCAAAGTGAAAACAAGTTGTGGATACACATTTTTAGAACTTTGATGCAATATCATTATCCAAGCTAATTAAGCAAATCGGTGGTTTTGCCCCGTCTGCTAAAGCAGCAACAAATGCTGTCGTTGTGTAACGCAAATATTATATTGATAGTTTAAAAGATGAAATTGTCATTATATCAAAACTATCTTATAATTACTTCAGAAACATATTTTGTCAATATATATAAATAAGAACGTAGATGTCTATTTCATGTTATTTGTGTTTGTTTGCGCATAGTGGTGTCCAACACATATTGTGTTGTGTTGAATTTTTGTTTTGTTTTCTTCATATTGTCTCTTGTATACCCTATGTTGCCAATTTCTCTGGATTGTCCATTTTTGATTGCCCATTCGGGTTTCTCTAACGTTTACTTAGTGCACACGACACGTTTCTGGAATAACCGTCATCATTTTCATGTCGAAAGGTTGGAAAACCAAATATTTTACAAGTCGTTGTAAATCAAAGAGTATAAACAGGATAGCCTAAGTCGGCATGATCACCGAATCCTGAGGGAAAGTCGTTGTAAATCAAAGAGTATAAACAGGATAGTCTAAGTCGGCATGATCACCGAATCCTGAGGGAAAGTCGTTGTAAATCAAAGAGTATAAACAAGATAGTCTAAGTCGGCATGATCACCGAATCCTGAGGGAAAGTCGTTGTAAATCAAAGAGTATAAACATGATTGGCTAAGTCGGCATGATCACCGAATCCTGAGAGAGGATATCCTAAATTTTAACAACAATTGCATTATTTCAGAACTGTTGATTTTAATAACAAATATTTCCAACAAACCATGTCAGTGTCGAAACACAGACTACTGGAAGAATGATATCATGGTGGACTGGGAGCCCACCAGTAGAGGAATCGACCCCGTAGAGATATAATTTAGTGCGCTCGCCGCGTGTCTGGAATACCATTCATCAAGGTACGCTCAAACTCGTATAGCTTAGTTTGTTTACTCGGTATTTTAATGCTACATTGTCTTTTTACCAGATTCCAACAATAGAATGGCTTACTAAATTACAAGTATGCACAAACGAATGTTCAAATTTGCTTACATCAGCAGCCTCTTATAAATATGTCACGATTATTTATTCGATCTTCATACTATTGCCCTTACTACTATCCATTAAAGTTTTAGGATTCCAAATGGCTACCTGGACGCCATAAATCGAAGAAGAACAGGCATTACAATGGTAAAAAGAAAATGAAAATAAGACAAACAACGATATACAAAACATTATACAGAAAACTAAAGACCGAACCACACTAAAATTCGGGGCTGAACACATGTGCTTCAGAAGAGCCAGTCGTTCCTGCTCCACCAGTGGCAATGTTGTGTTACTCTTGTTAAGAATCCGGTATAAAGTCATGAACGATCAAACTATTAGCTACATAATTTTACAATGTCCGTGAACACAGTGCAATTTTTCATATTTGGAAATATGAATGTTCTACAATGTATATCGCGCTTTCACAAAAACTTTTAAAAAGAAACTATTATTTAATCAAATGTTTATGCCGAAAATCTATATTTACCTATGTAATAAGTACAAATTTGTTCTTTATTTGTGACGAT
>MJUT01025488.1:47325-61401 GCA_002080005.1 Gigantidas platifrons
AGAGTTAAGGTATTTGGCAGTCACAAGTATATGACAGAGTTAAGGCATTTGGTAGTGACAAGTATATGATAGAGTTATGGTATTTGGCAGTCACAAGTATATGACAGAGTTAAGGTATTTGGCAGACACAAGTATATGACAGAGTTAAGGTATTTGGCAGACACAAGTATATGATAGAGTTAAGGTATTTGGTAGTGATAAGTATATGATAGAGTTAAGGCATTTGGTAGTGATAAGTATATGATAGAGTTATGGTATTCGGCAGTCACAAGTATATGACAGAGTTAAGGCATTTGGTAGTGATAAGTATATGATAGAGTTATGGTATTCGGCAGTCACAAGTATATGGTAGAGTTAAGGTATTTGTCAGTTACAAGTATAAGATAGAGTTATGGTATTTGGCAGTCACAAGTATATGATAGAGCTATGGTATTTGGCAGTCACAAATATATGATCGATTTAAAGTATTTGGCAGTCACAAGTATAAAACAGAGTTATGGTATTTGGTAGTCACAAGTATATGATAGAGCTATGGTATTTGGCAGTCACAAGTATATGATAGATTTAAGGCATTTGACAGTTACAAGTATATGATAGAGTTATGGTATCTGGCAGTCACAAGTATATGATAGAGTTATGGTATTTTCCAGACACAAGTATATGATAGATTTAAGGTATTTGGCAGTCACAAGTATATGATAGAGTTATGGTATTTGACAGTCACAAATATATGATAGAGTTAAGGCATTTGGCAGTCACAAGTATATGGTAGAGTTAAGGTATTTGGCAGTCACAAGTATATGATAGAGTTATGGTATTTGGCAGTCACAAGTATATGATAGAGTTAAGGCATTTGTCAGTTACAAGTATATGATAGAGTTATGGTATTTGGCAGTCACAAATATATGATCGATTTAAAGTATTTGGCAGTCACAAGTATAAAACAGAGTTATGGTATTTGGTAGTCACAAGTATATGATAGAGTTATGGTATTTGGCAGTCACAAGTATATGATAGATTTAAGGTATTTGGCAGTTACAAGCATATGACAGAGTTATGGTATCTGGCAGTCACAAGTATATGATAGAGCTATGGTATTTGGCAGTCACAAGTATATGATATAGTTAAGGCATTTGGCAGTCACAAGTATATGATAGAGTTATGGTATTTGGTGGTTACAAGTATATGATAGAGTTATGGTATTTGGCAGTCACAAGTATATGATAGAGTTATGGTATTTGGCAGTCACAAGTATATGATAGATTTAAGGTATTTGGCAGTTACAAGTATATGATAGAGTTATGGTATTTGGAGGTTACAAGTATATGATAGAGTTATGGTATTTGGCAGTCACAAGTATACGATAGACTTAAGGCATTTGGCAGTCTCAAGTATATGACAGAGTTATGGTATTTGGAGGTTACAAGTATATGATAGAGTTATGGTATTTGGCAGTCACAAGTATATGATAGAGTTATGGTATTTGGCAGTCACAAGTATATGATAGATTTAAGGTATTTGGCAGTTACAAGTATATGATAGAGTTATGGTATCTGGCAGTCACAAGTATATGATAGAGCTATGGTATTTGGCAGTCACAAGTATATGATAGAGTTATGGTATTTGGTGGTTACAAGTATATGATAGAGTTAAGGCATTTGGCAGTCTCAAGTATATGACAGAGTTATGGTATTTGGCGGTTACAAGTATATGATAGAGTTATGGTATTTGGCAGTCACAAGTATATGATAGAGTTATGATATTTGGCAGTCACAAGTATATGATAGAATTATGGTATTTGGCAGTCACAAGTATATGATAGATTTAAGGTATTTGGCAGTCACAAGTATATGATAGAATTATGGTATTTGGAGTTACAAGTATATAATAGAGTTAAGGTATTTGGCAGTCACATGTATATGATAGGGTTATGGTATTTGGCAGTCACAAGTATATAATAGAGTTATAATATTTGGCAGTCACAAGTATATGATAGATTTAAGGTATTTGGCAGTCACAAGTATATGATAGAGTTATGGTATTTGGCAGTCACAAGTATATAATAGAGTTAAGGTATTTGGCAGTCACAAGTATATGATAGAGTTAAGGCATTTGGCAGTCATGAGTATATGATAGAGTTATGGTATTTGGCAGTCACAAGTATATGATAGAGTTAAGGTATTTGGTTCTTACAAGTATATGATAGAGTTATGGTATTTGGAAGTCACAAGTATATAACAGAGTTATGGTATTTGGCAGTCACAAATATATGATAGAGTTAAGGCATTTGGCAGTCTCAAGTATATGATAGAATTCTGGTATTTGGAGTTACAAGTATATAATAGAGTTAGGGTATTTGGCAGTCACAAGTATATGATAGAGTTATGGTATTTGGCAGTCACAAGTATATAATAGAGTTATGGTATTTGGAAGTCACAAGTATATAACAGAGTTATGGTATTTGGCAGTCACAAGTATATGATAGAGTTATGGTATTTGGAAGTCACAAGTATATAACAGAGTTATGGTATTTGGCAGTCACAAGTATATGATAGAGTTAAGGCATGTGGCAGTCTCAAGTATATGATAGAGTTATGGTATTTGGAAGTTACAAGTATATAATTGAGTTAAGGTACTTGGCAGTCACAAGTATATGATAGAGTTATGGCATTTGGCAGTAACACGTATATAATAGAGTAAAGACAACAAGAACTGCAACAACAGATACGAACTCTCACACACAAATGTTGGAGAGAGTAGATACCTCAGTCAACTCTACAAGCGATTATAGAATCCATCATTATAAGACAAAAATATTACTAGATTTTCCTGTTTTTACTAATGACATTTCTATTGTTATATAAATGTACGTTAGCATAAAAAAAATATTCACAATCGTTGCCAAAAATGGAACTTTTAAACCTTCGAAGTGTTTAGTCTCTCTCCAAAATTTATGATGAGAGTTCTTGTCTGTTTGTTGCTGTTGTTTTGTTTCTTATTAAGATAATATTTCACTGTAGTTTTATTTTCTATTCTGATCTTCTTTACTGTCCCCCAGTTCCTGAAATTCCATCGGCATGTGTCGTATTGTTTTTGTGTTCAATGATGACAGGTTAGAGTGATTTGTGAATGCAACAAACCTCTTACATAGAGTTATCGGTACTTACACTCCTTCATTGTATATGTGAATGTAAGGACCGATAACTCAGTGCATGATATTGAATTACAACATGCTCTATAATATGAAATAGGGTATTGAATGTGGTATCTTAAACCCAATGTGTGAATGGGATATAGATATTAATCCTTGAAAAATGGAAAACTAAAAACTCAGAAGAAAGGATTTTGTTCTTAGTTTTAATCAGTAAATAATCATCTTAAGCATATAAAAATATAATTTCAAATATGAAGGTTTGTCTTAGGTTTATGACAACTGTTACATAAAGTCACTTTCAAGAAATAGGTTTAAGAATGAATACACATATCAAGTTGCTGTGATGTGTTAAATTTAAAGTTCAATTGTTCGTATACCATGTAAACAAGTCGTTTAATCTAGGATGGTTGAAATTTGATTTGCCAACCACACAAATCTATGACCTTTGCTTCGTAAACACTTAATAATAAAATATTCTATAACAATCTGAACGAGATGGCTGGAGTAAGAATAGAGTTTATCTAAAAACAGTAAATGAGAAGTCACGTGACTGTATTAACATTGTCTACTAAAATGAAACACAGAAAATACAACAACTTCAGAACTGTAATCGATCGTAGAAACGTCAGCGGATTCCACACCAATAACGCACATACATATGACCGCTCACTCTCCCTGTTTCAAACAGACACTTCATTAGATCTCATAAACTGTACCAGAGGTGTTCTTCTAGTAGACAAAGGATAATAACGTCCATTGTATTAAACTTGAGTCGTATCAAGGTTTTTTTGTTTTTTTTAAAGTTCATTTTTTGTATAAATATTTCTCTTTTATGCAAGATTGCTTACTATATATATATTTAAACTAAATATTACTCTGAACGAACATTCATTATATACGTTCTAATTTTATAAAATTTACTTTGCTAGGGACTTTCGATCAAGCAGTAATTAATGAATTAATTAGCAGCGTCACGCATTTTTAACGATGTAATCGCATTATAAGAAGGTAATCTTTAAGTGAAAAAGAATTACAAAGTCTTCTTGACATTGTTTCAGCTTTCGTTACGAAATGGAATTTAAAATTGAATGTATCAAAATCCAAAGTTCTGGTAGTTGGTAAAAAAATAGATAAAGACAAATTATGGTGTCTAGAAAATTTCACGAAAAAACTGAATTACATTGTTAGGGTTCTCGGTGAACATGGTAATTTCAATCGTGTAAACTTCGGCGATGCGCTATGGACTTCAGTGGTGAGACCATCCATTACGTATGGCTGTTCTGTATGGTTCCCTTCTTCGAAGGCATGTCACGAAATGCTTGAAAGTTGGCAATATCAAGTGGGCAAAGTGAATTTAAATACAAAAATGAATATTCCAAAATGTGCCCTCCTTTCTGAATTTGGTTGGGAGTCGGTTAACAGTTTTATGGATAGACAAAGAATCTATTGTTTTGCTCGATTTGACTCCTTACCTGACAATCGTCTTTGTAAGATAGTTATGGAAGAGCTCAAAGTATCATCATCCAACGGTTGGGGGATACTTAAGCTATATTAATGATATTTTGACCTCGTCCGGTCTCCCACACTATATAGACGGACATGTTAATATTAATACATTTAATAATCTTTTCGGTTGAAAGTCGGTTGAAATTATAAATACCGGAATTATGGAAAAAAGTTCTTTAAACTTTTACCAAAGTTTCATTATTCTTAAAGGAAAACAACCATATTTATCAAATATTGGGGATTTTAAACAGTCAAGATTAAAACTGTTGGCAAGATTAAATTGTCTTCCACTTAATTCGACTTTATCAAGAATGAAATTAACGGAAACGGATAAGTGTCAACTTTGTGATTTGAATACATCTGAAACAATACTCCATGTACTGTTAGAATGCTCAGCGTATCAACGAACGCGCGAAAAAACTTTATCCTATATTCACGAAAGTCTATTTTCCACTGTAAACGTATGCTTCTCGGAGTTGTCGCCCTTGAATCAATTGCAGTTTTTAATAGGCGACCTTGCGTATCTTTACGATCATGAACTTAACAAGAAAATGTATATCGAAAGTAAAAAATATCTTGATCACATAATGATAGAACGAGCTGATATGCTTCAAATTAATTTATAATGTAATTGTACTTAGCAATAACTTATATATTTAAACGAAAATAATCTCAGTGCCATCTTCTTATTCTATTTTTATTTCGTACATGTTGTTATGGTTCTTTTTATTGCAGATAATCTAAGAAAGTTTTATGTCATTGAACTGCGTGTGACATTTTATTATTGACATTATTGTGTGATTTTAGTATATAGCTATAGTTGAGAATTTTTTACTTGTAACATTGTATATATTGTTAGAACTGTTTATGCATGTTGGTCGCAACCCTGCTACCCCGGTAGTGGTTGCCCCCGTTGTAAAGGGGTAGTTTCCTAATAAATAAATAAATATATATATATATATTGGAAAACTGTCGATCCGATTGGGCTATGACAACTGGTGTAGAAAATGTGTAAAATATGTATATTAATCTACATTGCATTCGCTAGTGTCGTCTGTCTAAAACTAGACGTTGAATGGAAAATTAACTTATTTGGAAGAATACTACGATTATTCTTTATTGTTTTATCTTATATTAGTCTGCAATGAAGTTATGCCATCCTTTAATCTGATACCGGTAATTCAAACAGAAGTGAATTCAAAACTTTTCTCGTCTGTTTATAGCCTCGTCCCTATGGTAAAAATGTCAGGTTATTGAACAAAAAACATTGTAAGCATAGTAAATCTTACTTTAGATTTGAATAAACATTCAAAATCTGAACCAAAACTAACGTTAATGATATAAACCACAACACTTGAAGTTGAAGGAAAAATGCATTGTCCGGCGCGGCTCTGTGCAGAACCTCTTATGATTTATTATTCACCTGGAAAATATGTAAATATTATTGTTCCGGTGAAAAAAATACTCCATCCAACATTGAAATAAATTATTTCTATAAATTCTTACCAAATAGTCTCCTCACTTCAGGGCTGATAAGGTTTCTTTCCGTCTGCTACGTTTCCATGCATACCGGAAATACAGTCAAGTCCGCTCCTCATACCGATCTTTTGTTAGTGTAACCAAGGAAAACAAACATTTCTTTCGCCGTTTTTTTAATTTTTAGGTATGAGCGAACCTACGACCCACATCAAGCTTTTACATATAGAAAGACTTAATTATGGATGGTATCTGTTTTGAATATTTACGCGGGTCGTAGGTTCGCTCATAATTTGAAATGCATTTGAACTGCCGAAAAATACGTATTTTTGGCGTAATTCTTGAACTGATCACATATTCAGACGTTAATATTGGTATTGAATCAAAGCGTAAATAGAAATTTGAATTGTTTTATTCATAAGCACACATTTCATTACAGAATTGAGCAGAAATTAAGTTTGAAATGTTAAGTAGGATTTTTAATGAAATAGGGGGCCGCTGGCAATAGCTTATCCTACCTTATCCTTAATGATTTATTTGTACATGTGCTTTTTCAGTATAGTGATTTTCTGAAAATTATATTTTGAAAAATATTTACAATCTTACAAAGAAAATAAGATTCGTTAGTCAGATTACAAGCAGTGATTAGTGGAGATAACCTTTATAGGTATCAGTTTAAAATTCACCGAGTTAATACATTGATATTTATGAAGGTAAACCCATACGTATGAATGTTAAAGGATTGATTTCTAATCTATATACAGTCCGACAAAATTTAAGCACCACCTGACTTGTTTCAATAATATCTTTTCTAATAATGAACTTATTTCAAATCGGTTTGCTGTTTTCGTTACCTGTACACACATACTTACTTACCTGTGAAACAGGTTATTGATAGATTTTTATTTGTGTATATAACAGGGTGTGTAAAGTGTCACGTGTACTTTTCAACATTTGTGTTTGCGAACGAAAGCTGATTTTTTTGGTGTAGAGTTTTAAGTTTCATTTTCTATTGGTTTGGTATGGTGCGGCGAAAATTAACCATACCGGAAAGGTGGCAAGCTGTTGGCATGCATAACGGTGGTTTTAGCCATAGAAGGGTGGCAGACCACTTCAGGGTTAACCATTCCATTACGACTGATGCAGCGTTTTCGTCAAACGGGGAATGTCACTGACCGTTCACGTGCAGGTAGACCTCGCAAAACGACGCCGAGAGAGGACCGGCTCATATCCAGACGGGCGCAGCAACGGCCGTTCAGTACAGCTGGTGCACTTCGTGGTAATTTACCGTTTGGGGGCCACATTAGCACACGCACTGTAATCAGACGCCTCCACCATCAGGGAATGCGAGCGCGACGACCCATAAAACGTCCACAGTTGACATTACGTCATCGCCATGCTCGATTTGACTGGTCATATGATCATTTGGGGTGGACTATTCGCACATGGAGACGGGTCCACTGGTCTGATGAAAGTCGTTTTTTGTTACGCCCTACCGACGGTCGTGCAAGGGTTTGGCGCCAACGAAACACTTCATTTCAGGACAACCACATTTTGGGCACAACTGCTTTTGGGGGTGGGGGTGTAACTGTCTGGGGTTGTTTTTCCTTTGACTGTAAGTTGGACTTGTACGTTCTTGATGGTAATCTGACAGGCCAAAAATACTGTGACAATGTGCTCGCTCCACGCGTAGTCCCCCATTTCGACAATGATGCGTTGGCTGACAGGCCAATGTTCATGGACGACAACGCTAGGCCACATAGAGCCCGAATTGTACAACATTTTTACAGCTAGAGACTGTTCAGACAATTCCATGGCCTGCGATGTCGCCATACATGAACCCTATAGAGCATGTATGGGACTTTATTGGCCGAAAAATTAACCAACGCAATCCAAAATGTCAAAATATTGACGAATTAAGAACTGCCATCTTACAGGAGTGGCAACAGTTCCCCCAAGAACGACTTAGGCGTCTTGTGCGAAGCATGACGAGGCGTGTTACATAACTTCACAATAAACGCGGTTGATATACTCGTTATTGATTTTTATGCCTTACACATACGCACAATAGATGCATTTAAAAGTTCTTAAAATCTGAAGACTCTGCTTTTTAATGCAATGTTAAAAACTTCCATCAAAGACAAACTGGTTTTACGTTTTTCCAGCGCCTGTTTTGAACCCCATATTTGCCACGTCATAGTCACGTCTTTCAGGATGATAAATACTTCGTAGATTGGTAATTTTAGAGCCCTTGGTGTAGTCTTTTAAGAAGTGTAAGAAAAATGGTGATATCTATTTTATTGTTTTAACAGTATTGATGTAAAAAAAAATATATCGATACAAATATAGGGTGGTGCTTAACTTTTGTCGGAGTGTATATATGAGTCAATTAAGGTCAAATCTGTTGTATTTTAACAGTTACAGTCATATGTGGTAATCCTCGTGAAATTTGATTTACTGGCTAAAATAAAGAATAAAGAAAAGAACATTTTAATGCGTTTTTAAGAAAATATATCTGAATTGTTAATTGGAATAAAAACAGCAAGATTAAAGCTTTATAAATACCCAAAATATGTATTAAACAACAAATTAGGTTAGGTTTGTTTTTAGGTTTATGGTGTTTAACGCCACTTTCACCAATATGTCACTAATATCTTGGCAGTCAATTTTATTGGAGGAAACCACAGTACGTACCGGAGAAAACCACCGAACAGCCGCAAGTAACTGACAAACTTTATCACATAATATTGTCTTGAGTACACCTCGCAATGAACGGGATTCGAACTCACAACTTTAGTAGTGATAGGCACTGATAGTACAGGTAGTTGTATGTCCAACTACCATAGGATCACGACCACGACGGTCCCAACAACAAATAATCATTATATTCCCTCACAAAAACATAACCATCGATATTGTATTTATAACCAAGATAGGATCAACGAGGTATGATTGGAGATATTTTGTTTTTAATTTCACTGCAAGATGCCATCTTTGTCGAGTTTGTCTCGTCTTGTGGAAGATTAGAAGAGTTTGAAGATACCAAAGGGGCAATCAGAAACCGTATATCGTAGAGGAACAGACAACACAATGGCGAAAAGAAAAAGTACAAAAGGACAAACAACGATCGACAAAACATGCATATAAAACTAAAGATCGAGTAACACGAACCCCACTAAAAATAAATAAGTCAACTTCTATAAAATGTCTGGTTTAATTTCAATTTTAAGAAATATATATAATATGTTGGTCAATAAAAATTAATTTAAGACATCGTCTCCTTTATCTCCAATCCTATAGGGTGCGGGGTCAAGTATATGTGTGTTGTGAGTATCAATTGTGCCTGTTTCTACGATTTGTTAATGAAAGTTTGAAACAGTGTCCATTTTTATTTATTTTTCTTCAATTCATAACATTATCATATGACCAAGAACCAGACCTCTGTGTCGTGTAGAGAAAATCTAGAAGCAAACAGAAATTTGGTTGAATGAGACTAATGCGCTCAAGTTGTAATTGTACTCGACACAGTATTTTTTAATAATATTTGGCAGTGACTTGTGGCAGGTCACGTGGTTTTCGCTGAGTACTCGCGTTTACCTCACCAATAAAACTGACCACGAGATATTTGAAATGTTTATTGAAAGTCGCGTAAAACCCCATAACCACATAACCACATAACCCCAATATAAGTATTTGTTTAATTCTTTTCGTTCGATGGTTGCCATGACAAATTGTGCGTCCTAATAATCATTAAATTGTCATTTTCATGTAAAAGTGTAATATGTGATAAATAATACAAATTTAGAGAACACGGACAATGTAAGGACAAACTTTGCATTTTTCTGAGTGGACATACATATCTGCATTTCTTCATATAGTATCATTATTTAATTCAATACTCCTCGATCCCACCCTATTCAAAGTCTCAATGCCGTTCTTTCATTACGTTGGTGATGTTTTATTTTCTCAACTTGTTTGTGTATGTTTGCACTAAGACAATCAGTCTACACCTAGATTGTAATCATATCATCTGCGTTCTCTTATGATAAAAAAGTTCAATATTTATTTAGTTGTCGCCAGATATGCATGATAGAAAATTGTATATAGGGAA
The DNA here is from genome assembly GCA_002080005.1 of Gigantidas platifrons. Taxonomy (NCBI): domain Eukaryota; kingdom Metazoa; phylum Mollusca; class Bivalvia; order Mytilida; family Modiolidae; genus Gigantidas; species Gigantidas platifrons. The sequence continues at coordinate 57,573 of MJUT01025488.1, forward strand.
GGTTTTCAACATATTTAGCAAAGTTAAATTATTTTCTCCTCGGATAATTTTAGACAATGAGAAATCAATATTACCATGTCCAGTCATATGATTGTGGACCTACACAACCAACAACAGTGGCATTTTTTTTTTATTTCAAAATTATTGTTGTACTTTTAGATAATTGAATTTGGTTTTCAAACAGTTTGTACCGGATTAATACTAGTATATATTTGATGATGCTTAGAAATAACATGCAAGTTAGTATTTTTTTAACAATTACATTATGTGTTCATCTCATTATGAAAATCTCATGTGATTGATAAAAAGATTAACATGTGACTTCAGAACTAAAACTTCATCAATAAATGACTGAGTGACTGCGTGATTGTTTTTTAATGCAAACTCTGCAATTTTTCATCTATATCATTCAGAGAACAAATTACATTCGATGAGAAGATTATGGTTTCCGCTTCATGCTAGACCAAGACGCCCAGTTGGGTTTTTATTTTTTATATTGCTAGCCCACTGAAATATCAAAGAAACGACGTACGGTCTATTCTAACGTCATTTCGCAGCTTTCGTCGTGATACTGAAATGCAATATATATATATAAAGTCTAAGGGAATCTACCAACCAGAGAACTTAATGAGTAACGGATCGTCGAGACATGACGATGCAGCACAAACAAAATAAATTATAGAAGTCTAGAAGATTGTGCAACGATACCGATAAAGATGTTACAAAAAATATATTGACAAAATTGTCTATCAACAAATGACCTTCTTCAGTGTCTATCAAAATTAGACTGAGTTTGTAAAGATTAGATGGTATAATTACAACTAACTAAATAGTCAGGTGACAAAGTGTGACGTATTAAAAATCTTTAACTACCTCATTTCACTGTAAAGATAGGATGGTATAATTGTCACCTGGTAAAGTGTGACGCATTTGAGAATGTTAAGGATTATCGTTAATTAAAGGTGGTGAGCACAAATCCTTAACTTTGTGACAGTAGTAAAATATTCGTTAACTATAAACACTGTTTAACAAGATCTAAAACCTATGTAGAAATGAGGTAGGGATAACAGGGGTAACAACCTTTGACTCCTACTGGAAAAGTATAGAACGTTGTGTAGAGACGAAACAAAGGTCTTTTGAAGGGACTACTATGCGCTAACCACTTTTTCGAAAGCTACAAAAGAAAGTAAAAGGAGCGAGTCGGTCTCCAAATACACTATTGTCCACGGTCAACGTTTTAGATAATGACATCCACCCGCTCGCCCCATCGAGATAGAATCCCATATTCTCATTATTGTCACGCTTGGATTGAGCCCTGTAAACCGTCATCAATAAAGAAGAGTTTGAAGATACCGAAGAGGGGGTAAATATAAGCCTTAAATCAATGATGGCCAAACAACACAATGTCCAAATGAGAAAGAACAAAATGACAATCAAAGATCTACAAGACACTACATAAAAAAACTAAAGATAGGGCAACATGAACCCCACGGGGTTTAACTCAGGTACTCTCAAAAGCTAGACAGTTCCTACACCACCACTGGCACCCGTCATGTTACTCTTGCTACATATCCGGTGATAAGTAATGAACGAGGAAAGGACGGGATAATGACGATATAATCATAACACATCTGTAATCTTGATATGACTAAATGAATCAGCTAAACTTATTCCATTTTCCTGTTATGTTTCAGTGGTGATTACATTTATTGATCATAATGAATGTACTAACCTTTTTCGGAATCTCTGGTTTCACCTTCTTTACTACCATGTGAATTTTTCTTAAATGAAGCATCCCTGTATTTCTCTGCTTCCTCACTGCTGAGTTCTACACCATTACCTGTTATCGTGTATGTAACTTTTGTAACGACCTCACTGAAAATATAACACAGAAATGACCTACAAAAGTTGTTTCCATTTTTTTGTGTATGTTCAATAATGCGCAAGAGCGGTGTTAGTCACAATTTATTTTACCACCGAAATAGACCGAATAAGTAATTCATCCTCGTATTTATAAGACTTATAATCATGTCTGATTTATAATTTCAACCTTCCTCTAATATCAACCATTTATTAAAGCCTTGGATAGATATTCCTATTAAAATCTAATATTATCACAAGTCGAAAAGGGGAGATAATCAGCACTCCATTGCAGGAAGAATAGCTTATTCTTAGTAACACGTACAATTCCATACGATGGCAGTGAAAAGCGTACGGAATTAATCCGCCCAGGATGACAAGTGGCACATTGAAAAAAGAAATCGTACTAATTCAATCGAGTCTCAAAATGATGAAGACAAACAAAATAATATAAAATGAAAAATGAAAATATTACACACAAATCCTGACAGCTCACTTTTCTTGCTTGGTACAGGCACCTCAATAAAAAGTGGCAGGGTTAAACTAGTTTTATGGGCCCAAACTTCCCCTCTTAGTGAAATGATGTGGTCATGCATGTGTTTTCCCACATGTGAGTAAAATGCCAACACTCCCATATAATCGTGATACAGCACTGAACATGATCACATATCAAATTTAGAGGTCACGTTGCGTTTCTGGAATAACCTTTATTAGGTACGCTCAATATCAACATATAAGATGTTAGAAACTTCCATGTTTCCAAAATATATGTCTGATTTTCTCATATGTCTACACACAAACCGTGGCTGACATATAGTTTTTTGGTGCTGTTCATTGGACCTCATCAATAATTTATATATCAGTGTATTCAATATTAGCTTTGATTGTCTGAGGAAATCGCTTAAACTGTTTTTATTAAGTGTATCAATTATTCATTCAAGTGTCTACCATCTTCTTAGCCATCCTAATTGTCATTAGGGTGTCCTCTATTCCTGTCGAGCATATACGGCGAACACACTTTTGTTTCTTTGATACATTATCCGTCCGTTTTGATTATTTTCTAAACTTTTAATTCTCTTACCTTTTGCTAGGTACCAGATATATCTTACGTCTGCACACTAGAAATCAGACTATGTTCAGCCGAGTTACCGTTCTTGATAAATTGATAAAAACGATGTCTTTAACCTATGCCATCATTTTGAAATATCATATTCAAGGAATGCCAACAAATATATTACAATATGTGTTTATATAACAATTAATGATAATTCTAATATGACTTCCATCTTTCGCTTGGCAAACAAAGGGCGATTTATTTAGAGGGCAAAATATCATTACCTCTTATTTACTCGATCTTATTCCCCCAACAATCCAAAGTACAACTATTTATCCCCTTCGAAATGGCAACGACATTATTGTTCCATTCTGTAGACTATCTTTAACTAGAGATTCTTTTGTCCCAGCTACAGTAAGGGAATGGAATAGCCTTAATCTTACAGTACGTAATCTTGACACATTACCTAAATTTAAAAAGGCAATCCGCAGTTCAATCGCAGTGCCAATTCCGAGACACTATTCTTATGGTCCTAGAAAACTAAATATAATTCTAACACAGCTTCGTTGCAATGCATCCTTCTTGAATTACGATTTATGTAAAGTTAAAATTTTATCAAATGCTTCCTGTAACTGTGGTGCACCATGTGAAAATGCTCACCATTTCTTTTTTGATTGTGACAAATATACAGATAATAGGGAAATATTATTTAATAGTCTTAACTGGCTACCTTCTAACATTAATATTGATGTAAATCTACTGACAAAAGGAAGTGATCTCCTAATATATCAAGAAAATACAACTATTTTTAAACATGCTTTTAAATATATTAAAGACTCCAAAAGATTTACAATTGTCAAAATGATCTAAACCAACACACATCTCCAAAAGTATTTATTCTCTTTTCTTTTTTTT